>LJIJ01005782.1:0-11003 GCA_001718145.1 Orchesella cincta
GTGAGAAGAAAAACATTCATAAAAATTTGTGGAATCCCATACATTCTTTAAAAACGATAAAGGTTTTGTGAAGTTAGTGCATCATTTAAAGCAATGCCCGATTACATATCAAAGAACGGGCATGGCAAGTAGTTGTGTGTTAAATTGGAAACCATTCATGAGAATTAGAGCTGAGATAAGTAGTTTATTCTCTGACAGTCACAAGTTGTGACTTTAAATAACAGTATTGTAACAAATACAAACATTTTGGACAGTCTTTTTAGCAACAGGTACAAATTATTTTCAAGCTTAAAAGTATAATTCCAATAATAACACTGGTTGTAATGCTGATATAACTAATTTATATAGCTCGCCCAAAATGCAGATGATGGACGATTGGAGACGCCGACATTTCGGCAAATATGATTTCCAAAATGTGAGAACTGACTTTGAATATATGGTTCATTACTCAGTTAATTACTATGTAGTGGAGATATCATCGTTTCAATAATGTACGTTCATTTTTATAGGCGAGGAAGCAATACAACATGTGGAGCCTCTATGAATGCAGTGACCTGGAGAACCAGCTATTTTCCAAAGCTAGACACCAAAGTGAGCCACATTGAATTTTCTTATGAATAAAATAAAGTCATGCCTTTTTCAATGTCAACACGTCTGAAACTCGGCAGCCGATGTTAAAAGCAGAATGTCTATGACAATCTTAAAAGTTCAAATGAATTGTAAGAACTACGTGAGCTACACATCCACTGATCCACCACTTTTCAAAAGTGCACTCATTCTCAGGAAGAACTTACATGATATCTCTTGACGTGCATAAAATAATCCATAAAATTCCGGATTATGATTACCTAGCTGAAAAGTTGATGATGTTAATGCTGCTGGTGGATATGGAAAGAATGTAGGAAGATTGACAATGTTGATGTGGTACAACTGCAGTCGTTTCTTGGTAGAGTGGCAACAGTGATGAAGAAATGTTTTGAAGCATGATAAATTCGACAATAGGACTTCACACGTAATCACAACATTATTGTTGATAATATCTCAGTTTCATAGTTCTATAATATGCCAGAGCCGCTACTATCCGTAGTTGTCACCAGCATTGCATGAATTTATGTGTGATTGACTACCTAGTAACAAAGACTGATACTCCATTTTTCTAACCGAAGCATAAGTAGTAGAGCATGTATGTACACAAGTATTTGCCAGCTGAAATCATGAAAGATGATAGACAAGAAGTGGAAGGTGATTCTCTCCATTCTTATATCAAAGTTTAGGATAAGAAGGAGAACGATGGACATATGGTTTTACAAAGCTCACATCAGATCCTGATATGTCGTCTTCAGTTTTCGCAGAGAATTTGCTGTGCAAGCACACTCTCTTTTGAATCTCTGTAGTCCAAAGTAAAAAAGTTTTCACATTTGTTTCAAATATAACCTGGCAGAATACAAACAACGTTTATTATCTTCCGTATACGTATACTCAAATACTCGTTAGCAATGTCGATGGACATGGTAAGTTAGCAGTTGTTGTGCGTTCTGGTTTTTACACTTAAGACAGAATTTTAAGAATTTAGTCAGCCATTGTTCTTCATTGCGGAACCTTGTGTATGGTATAAAAAAGTGCTGTGTTTGCAGTCAAGTCGTTCAAGACTTTTGAGAGTCCTGTTCTCATCTCAAGATCAGTAACTGGAGAGGACAATAAACTGCGAGAAACACAACTACTTATTTGTACTTACGTTTGTGATACCAACATAACTTTGGCAATGATGGATCGAGCTCGAAAACTTGCCATTATGGAGAAATTGAGCAGAACTTTTATCGCCATGCGAGTAAAGTAATTCCTGAATAACTTTTACTGAGTTGATAAGTACACTGATGCATACTCTTACTTGGAATCAAATCATTTGCTCCTCTTAAGTATACTTAACTTTTAATTTGGGATGTCGGGGAGGAGTCCCATCATCCAGTCAATATTATAGGGGATTTTTTAGTAGTCTATGGTGTAGGTAAATAACCAAAAAAACTTTGAAATTGAGTAATTGATATCAAAGTGGTCTTTGGTTTTTTTCAGGGTATAAATTTCTCTATTCATACAAAAATTTGTATTGGAAAGCAATGGCATAGTAAGTATTAACAAAGAGAGTTTAGTCATTTTCGAACGTTGAGGTAATGTCCTATCCCATCAATACCATGGAGGTGCAAGACCTATTAAGGAATTTCTCAATCACAGTAATTCGTAGAAATAATATGTTTAGCATACTACTTATCTACTACTGCTGAAAAAGTGGCTGAACAATGGCTGACGGTAAATTTGAGCTTTTATTTACGGACATGTTGATGAGTTCATGTACCGCATTTGTACATGCATTTCATGGAATGGATGTGTACATAACAAAGTCTACACTGTTTTGTTCCTCAATGAATCGTAGTTACACTATAAGATACGATAAGAAAACGGTGCAACCACATCTATTATGAAACGAATGTCCCATTGAAGTTTTAACATTATTAACGAAACTTTTTCGCCTCGATTTTATCTGGAAGAAAATTCAAGTTTAACATTGAACACTGATAAATTAATTGTTTTTTGCAGGAGGAGTATATGAGTTTTGGTGACCCGCATAATTATGCACATAAAAGATAAAGGGTCTAAGAAGCATGGAGTAATGGGACAACGCAAACCAACAGCAAGGTATGCCACAACGCCACTGTCATGTACATGCATTTTGTTGCCTGCCTATCAATTCTTTGCAAGAATTTAGCTTAAAATTAACTCTGAAAGTGCATGACATGACAGTGGCGTTGGTGGCATACCTTGCTGTTGGTTTGGTTGTCCCATTACTCCATGCTTCTTAGACCCTTTATCTTTTATGTGCATAATTATGCGGGTCACCAAACTCATATACTCCTCCTGCAAAAAACAATTAATTTTATCAGTGTTCAATTGTTAAACTTGAATTTTCTTCCAGATAAAATCGAGGGAAAAAGTTTCGTTAATAATGTAGAAACTTCAATGGGACATTCGTTTCATAATAGATGTGGTTGCACCGTTTTCTTATCGTATCTTATAGTGTAACTACGATTCATTGAGGAACAAACAGTGTAGACTTTGTTATGTACACATCCATTCCATGAAATGCATGTACAAATTGGGTACATGAACTCATCAACATGTCCGTAAATAAAAGCTCAAATTTACCGTCAGCCATTGTTCAGCCACTTTTTCAGCAGTAGTAGATAAGTAGTATGTAAACATATTATTTCTACGAATACTGTGATTGAGAAATTCCTTAATAGGTCTTGCACCTCCATGGTATTGATGGGATAGGACATTACCTCAACGTTCGAAAATGACTAAACTCTCTTTGTTAATACTTACTATGCCATTGCTTTCCAATACAAATTTTTGTATGATAAATAGAGAAATTTATACCCTGAAAAAAACCAAAGACCACTTTGATATCAATTACTCAATTTCAAAGTTTTTTTGGTTATTTACCTACACCATAGACTACTAAAAATCCCCTATAATATTGACTGGATGATGGGACTCCTCCCCGACATCCCAAATTAAAAGTTAAGTATACTTAAGAGGAGCAAATGATTTGATTCCAAGTAAGAGTATGCATCAGTGTACTTATCAACTCATGTAAAAGTTATTCAGGAATTACTTTACTCCGCATGCGCATAAAAGTTCTGCTCAATTTCTCCATAATGGCAAGTTTTCGAGCTCGATCCATCATTGCCAAAGTTATGTTGGCTTATCACAAACGTAAGTACAAATAAGTAGTTGTGTTTCCTCGCAGTTTATTGTCCTCTCCAGTTACTGATCTTGAGATGAGAACAGGACTCTCAAAAGTCTTGAACGACTTGACTGCAAACACAGCACTTTTTTATACCATACACAAGGTTCCGCAATGAAGAACAATGGCTGACTAAATTCTTAAAATTCTGTCTTAAGTGTAAAAACCAGAACGCACAACAACTGCTAACTTACCATGTCCATCGACATTGCTAACGAGTATTTGAGTATACGTATACGGAAGATAATAAACGTTGTTTGTATTCTGCAGGTTATATTTGAAACAAATGTGAAAACTTTTTTACTTTGGACTACAGAGATTCAAAGAGAGTGTGCTTGCACAGCAAATTCTCTGCGAAAACTGAAGACGACATATCAGGATCTGATGTGAGCTTTGTAAAACCATATGTCCATCGTTTCTCCTTCTTATCCTAAACTTTGATATAAGAATGGAGAGAATCACCTTCCACTTCTTGTCTATCATCTTTCATGATTTTCAGCTGGCAAATACTTGTGTACATACATGCTCTACTACTTATGCTTCGGTTAGAAAAATGGAGTATCAGTCTTTGTTTACTAGGGTAGTCAATCACACATAAATTCATGCAATGCTGGTGACAACTACGGATAGTAGCGGCTCTGGCATATTATAGAACTATGAAACTGAGATATTATCAACAATAATGTTGTGATTACGTGTGAAGTCCTATTGTCGAATTTATCATGTTCAAAATCATTTCTTCATCACTGTTGCCACTCTACCAAGAAACGACTGCAGTTGTACCACATCAACATTGTCAATCTCTTCCTACATTCTTTCCATATCCACCAGCAGCATTAACATCATCAACTTTTCAGCTAGGGTAATCATAATCCGAATTTTATGGATTATTTTATGCACGTCAAGAGATATCATGTAAGTTCTTCCTGAGAATGAGTGCACTTTTGAAAAGTGGTGGATCAGTGGATGTGTAGCTCACGTAGTTCTTACAATTCATTGAACTTTTAAGATTGTCATAGACATTCTGCTTTTAACATGGTGCCGAGTTTCAGACGTGTTGACATTGAAAAAGGCATTGACTTTATTTTATTCATAAGAAATTCAATGTGGCTCACTTTGTGTCTAGCTTTGGAAAATAGCTGGTTCTCCAGGTCACTGGCATTCATAGAGGCTCCACATTGTTGTATTGCTTCCTCGCTATAAAAATGAACGTACATTATTTGAAACGATGATATCTCCACTACATAGTAATTAACTGAGTAATGAACCATATAATTCAAAGTCAGTCTCACATTTTGGATCATATTTTGCCGAAATGTCGGCGTTCTCCAATCGTCCATCATCTGCATTTTGGCGAGCTATATAAATTAGTTATATCAGCATTACAACCAGTGTTATTATTGGAATATACTTTTAAGCTGAAAATAATTTGTACCTGTTGCTAAAAAGACTGTCCAAAATGTTTGTATTTGTTACAATACTGTTTATTTAAAGTCACAACTTGTGACTGTCAGATTGGATAAACTACTTATCTCAGCTCTAATTTCTCATAATGGTTTCCAATTTAACACACAACTACTTGCATGCCCGTTCTTTGTATGTAATTCGGGATTGCTTTAAATGATGCACTAACTTTCACAAAACCTTTATCGTTTTTAGAAGAATGTATGGGATTCCACAAATTTTTTATGAATGTTTTTCTTCTCACTCCACTACGTGCTTAATTAGATATACTAAGAATTAACCCAGGATTTCTCCAGCTTTTTAAATTTTTCTGTGGCCACCATGAACTAAGCTGTCCGACCTAGTCAAAACAATTTAAATGTGAAACATTGGCTTTGCAAATGACATTGTAAGGTACGTTGTACACTGTTTTCCCATGGATTTATTGTGTGTTCCGGTACTTATTGTATTCTGTTATAGCAATTCTCATATAAAGGATAATCTTAGAGTGGGAAAGCATTGTAGACTAGCTTACAGAACCATTTCAGAATACTCAGCGGTTTGCATGCAATACCGTATGCAGTACACATAAAAATGGTTTCTACGTTAGTCTGCATAGTCATATCAGCATATCAACCATTTGGTTTGGAGTTTAATAATAGCCCAATGTAAAACAGATATACACTATATGGTAAAACAGGTTCTCACGCAAACCGTAGGCAAAGATAAGGGATAATAAATATATATTTCTATATGGACGGATCCTCATACGTAAACGTTAGGCTTAGACTTTCATTCAGTTTCATATGGCAGAGGCAGTCAGATACTAGAGCTGAAGATGAAAAGGAATGCAGCTGAAGCACCGACTGTACTCTCATATTATTTTCTATGACCAACACATTCAATGGGTGGGCTTCCCTTTTTTCGTTATCTGTATCATACGGAAGACCATTTGCATGTATCCCTTTTTTGACAGAGAATACGCACACAATATTTTGGAAATTGTATGCTGGAACAATGTTGATGATGGTCCTTTCGGCCCCAGTTGAAGTTGCATGAGGTTTCTCTTAACTCATTTTCCTAAAGGTAAAAACTGCAATAGAAATGGGACATAAGGTTTCATTTGAGAATGCAAAGACTGAAAAAAACAATTAGGGGGGTTTGCATTTTGACTAATACAAATGAACTGCATTTTAATATTTACTACAGGTTAAGCACCTCATTTCTTAATTCCGATGAGTTGTAAACTGCCACAGGAGTTGCTTGCTAGTGTTAGGGCGAGAATATATTTGCTGTAATGCTAAAGGAGTTTTATCTTTATGCCCCACAAAACAAATCTAATAATAAAAGAGTCAAAGGTTATCCAGCTTAAGATTTTTTATCAGAACCTCTAACGTGCATGCAACATAGAACATTCAATGTCGAAAAGTCATTCGAAATGCATAAAATCTCATACAACCATGCATATAATGACACATGGCTTATTTGGTTGTGAAAATGTTTACAGTTTACGTTGCAAACATGTCATTATAACCGTTCTTGAACCTGGGGTGATGACTCACGTAAAATTGTGAGAGTGCATGATCCTACCATGAAAAAAGCTAGAGTAAATGAAGTCTAATACACATGTGGGGTTTAAATGGAAATCACTCCAGCAGCTTGAGAAATTCTTAGGTTTGCATTTATTTATTGCATTCACTTGCTAAACATACTCCTTAAACACTTTGTAAGCCACAATTTCTTTGCAAATCTACCTCTTGCGACATACCAGTTTCATGAATTGAAATATGTGCTGGATTGAAGAGAAACAAATATTTTTCATTCTCACAAATTAAAAATAATGGCAAATATTTCCCATAACTTGTATTCGTATTGATTGTTATGCCGTAACCCGTTTGTAATTTAATAATAATTGTAATTTATGGAGATAAAAAGCATTTCGGAATGTTCTGTTTGTTACAAATAATCAACTACGTAATTTTGGAATTACGGAGTGGGTTTAGTATTAAAACTTGAGATTTTAAGAAGTGTGGAGTGGAAATCCCAACCAAACCATATCAGACATTTCCTGCGCTACGCAGTTTGGACATGATGTCACAGTTTTTTAATTGTTTTTAACCCATCATGTGTTTGCTTGTTTTTGACTATTATTTGATTTTTGCTGCCTTCTACTTTTACCAAAAGAATGTTATTTCAATCCTCAAGTCAATGTTTTGACTGCAATGCATTCCCTTTGTCTTTCATATCCGTACGTATGTATTCATATTACTTTTTTCATGGTAGAGTTGTCATTCTGCACCCAGCTTGCTGAGCACGTTGCAAATAAAATTGCATTGCCTAGAGTACTGATCGCAAGCCGACAACCGACTGCATTGCATACAACATACATGCATATCTTCCTATAAGGCAAGTTTAAAAGGATACAAGACAGTTCCTAGACACCATTTCCTACCTTGGTCCAACGACATGTTTATCATGCGACGATTTTATAGCCCTGCTGTCTGTGTGTGCCTGTGCCTATTTGCAAGTGTATATCTTCTGGTTAATGTTTTTCTTAACGAGTATAATGGACTAGCAGCCAGGAGACATAATACACATAATTGAATTACAAGTAGGATAAATACTATGTGCTCAACACTTGTGACATTTATTTTGATTAGAAAAATTAAAAGAATTAAAAATAAAACTAATATGTTTTTTACGCAGTAAAGAAATTACTAAGAGCACACCGTCTACAACTGTGTTATTTATTTATTTTCTTTCTATTGTGTATGCATTAAATTCAAGATGTGCAAAGACCAAGCGCTAAGCCGGAGGCATATAGACTAACCGCAATAAATTTGGAGCACTTTTTCAGTGCATTGAAAGTGTTACTTTTTGCTAACTTTTTTAGTTTGTGTCTAAACATGTACATCTAATCAACACCAGTGCATGCTTTCCAAAGAAATACTCGTGTTCATGGCAAATTACATCTGTATCATTCATATCACAACGTTTAAAGTAGAGATGCAGAATAGATATATGTTTGTACATACAAAGTAGATTGATAGATATCATGAATCTTGCTTAATTCCATTTTGAAGTTTCAATAGGGTCATTATTATCATTTTTAGGCTTTCATGTTATTATGTGGTTCTGTGATTGCGTCGCAAGTCGCAACCGTCAACTTTTGCTCACGCTCACACCACCTTCATCACATTTTGCAGAACGGCAGCCTGATACTGAAGCCAACAGACAACCCAACGCTGTATCCTCGTCATCATCACCAACTAAACTATATTTTCGCTGTTTATACGCAACTCTCGTAAAAAATTTGATGTGCGCACGCATACTTCTAAGCTAGTCATGTCATGCGGTAAGTGGGGATTGATTGCATTTTTTATATATGTATTTTATTTACAATACATGCATGATTCTTGCCATCGCCGCGTCACATACGAGCCCACAAACGTGCATTCATAAGGAAATACAATTTTTGAAATTAAAACCCCAATACAATGATACAATGACTACTCCACACAAGATGTTGTTTATATGGTAATGCTAACTGCACGCAACTAACAATGTAATCTGGCAGGTATATCTAGATCACTGACATGATTATTTTGCTACAATACGCTTCTGTATCTGCTCTCTGACTGGTGTAACGCACAAAACACGTATGAAATAATAGTAGGAACAAAGCTGAGAACTATATTGGTGGATATGAAACTCCTGTGCTACACAATGAAATTTAAGATTGCCTTTAAATGTAACATGCTCGTTTCATCATAATATTCATATCCCTATCCGAACAAGGATTCATTTTTTTCATAAGTATCAAAAATCTGTCTAAAACTGCAACGCACTATGCACCATCATATCATCCTTGACCAAACAAGCCAAAGAACATCATCAAGCCAACGGACAAGCTAAAAATCGATTTATATCGCAGTTTTCTTTTCCCTACCACCACCACCACACTACCACTGACTAATTCATGATTCCAACTTTTTCCTCACACATGGTCAGTCAGTCAGTTAAAAACCAGCTCACGTAGTGGGATGCAGAATTTAAAAAGTGTAGAAAGAGAATAGTGTTACGATTAGAAAAATCTTTGATGCACAAAATAAACCCTTTAGTGTTTGTGCAAAAAGTGTTCAGCAAAATAGAAGAAACGTGTAGAACATACATTGTCTACAAGAGTTTACATTCCCGTGAGCATCAACATCAACAGCTCGTAAAAATTTTGTAAAAGGGGGCTAAGAAAAATTAGAAAATAAAATATTGACTTTGTGGTCGTTTGTTTACTTGTAGCTGATTCTTATTGAAGTCGTGTCATACAGTGGTATATCAAATGTTTGAATCCATCTATTTCTCACTGTTAGACACAAAAATTACTTGTACGCATTGAACATTTTCTAAATGAAGTTTCCTGCATCATGTTCCAAATTTTATGGACTTTCTTATGACATACTACTTAACTCTATATCTTTAGTTAATTTCCTACAGTAGCAAAAAGTATGCCGTGCCATCGAAAATTTGACGTCCAAAAGTTTGCATCCATTTGCAGTTTTCATAAATAATAACATTTAGTGAGCGATTCTTTTGTGGTAATTACTATTTCAAGCCTTCAGGGCATTGAAGACACCAAAATCTAGTGCTAAGTACCTGTTTTGACACCGCACAAGTAGAACATGGGGGCTGAATGGCATGGCATATCAAACCATATTGTAACGTCTTTCAATTGAAGCCAATGTTTGAAATTAGATGGTTTGATGGTTCATGTGGTACCAAAATTGAAGAAAAACCATAATAAACCAAATTCTAAAAAAGAACTACAGTCCATTTAGTAGCACCTTCAAATGAGCTCCCAAATTGGTCAAATCAGCACCAGCCCTCAATGGGGTTGGGAACTACTTTTGACTATAACTTTCGAAATCCGTGTGGCAAAAACGTCAGAGTAGGCTTAAAAGAAAGCCCGAATCTGCTCAACACCGATAACATAACATTAAGTTTGTATCCTACCGAATTGGTGTTTTTGGGGGTTAAAATTCCTGTAGTTGCAATTCTGACCTCATAATAATCACCCATCTTCAAAACCTGCCTACATGCGGACACAACTTTCCATAGTTTTTCTCCTCCCGGTATGCGCAAGAGGCTTAGAAACGGAGGTGACAAGATTTTCATACAAACTCCATTTTGTATCTCAATTTACTCCCAAATTTGATCTTTCATAAAACCTTCCAGTCTTTAGGCAAAAGGCAAAGGAGCCTTCCAGCTTTTGAAATAGTATGCTTTGTCGTCTTTCTTCTGTTTTTCTAAGAGGGATTTTTGTTTTTTATCAACATCAGTTTGCAGCCCAAAGGACTTATCAACGGTCTTGATTTTCTGAAACTTTAGTGAGATCGTAGGTCTTCTTCAGGGCATCAAGACTAACGGTTGATACTTTTTCATTCGCACTAGAAAAAAATGAACAACCAAAAAGGATTAAAATCATTGAAGCAATTCACTTACACTAACTGATCGACTGAAAAAAAGAAACTAATCCTAAACACTATAAAGTGATACATGCAAGCACTAATATTCATTTGCAATTAACTGTAATTTTAAATTACGCTAGAGCAGCCAGTGCACATTAAATACCTAAAAAATATTCAGGATTCAATGTTTTTCCCACCAATAACTCAATTGACGACGTCCCTTCATCCCCCGTCCCTTCCTCTTCTACCAGATTTCATCTTCGATATTGTCCCTTTCCTTCGTATTTGTCAGCTTT
>LJIJ01005783.1:0-11001 GCA_001718145.1 Orchesella cincta
CCAGTCATCAGACACAGTAATGTTGTGTTCTACGTATTATTAAGTGCCAATTCGTAAGCGCCACTACCGCTTTCTTCAATTAAATTTTCCTAATCCGCGTTTCTAAAGGGTGGTTGGCAGATATCCCGTCGTTCTAAAATACGCTGTGCTTAATAAACACCCGCGAGATGTTTTCAGACTTTCGGCGCCAAATGCTGAGCGTTTTGCCCTTTTGGATTGAAATGGCCGATAGAACACTACATTGACGGCATAGTTCATGATCATATATAACGCTCTTACACTAGGGCCTTTACTCTCTTTTGACATGCGACTCGTGTAGCTTTTGTTTATCCTAAAACATTCCCAGAGAATTGTGGAGGCGAATATGATATTTAATTGCCGAAATACTGTTTGCCCCAGCAAAACACTGTTATTGGTATGCTTGGACGATGCGTGTAACGCCTCGCTCCTCTCCCCCAGTTCTTTTCGATGCGCAAAACAGCCGGACAAAGATAGACATAAATTATACTGTTATCTGCTCTGGGATTCATGTCTAAATTAAGGACTCTCGCCTTCTCCCCGAAGTAATTACCTCTCTAAATACACCCTATTTTGTTTTTTTGCCGGGTAATACTTGGTGCTTATAATCGTTTTGGTTCCCACAGCAAACTTGCGCACATTATGCCGGACTCACAACGTGTCTAAAGTTATTATAGGTATTGTAGACAATTTATACACCTTTTTTTTTTTATCCTTTTTAAGCCTGTGTTCATAGCGGTAAGAAAACAAAATAAGTTAAAAAATAGCCTTGTAACGTTACAAAGGTTATTATGCCCCAATATTTTTATTGCGATACACCCCGAAGAGCTAGTGTTTTCCACAAAGATTTCATAACAGTTTCCTTTTTGGGGACAATAGAAACTTTTAATCTCTCGTGCTCCATCACAAGGTAAAAAAAATGCGCAGTTTTTAATCAGAATCAGTGTGATGCAAAGATCACTTTTCCATTCTTTCCCCCTCTAAGTCAGACTGATAATAAACGCCCAAATGTTAGTGTTGCAAATTATCTTAGTTCAAATGGAGAAAGCGCGGTCATCTTGGGAGTCCGGCACTTGACCTCAGTCGCAGTTTTTGTATTGGATGCTGTTAAGGCGTGTGCATCTAGCTGTGAAACTGGTTAAAGTATAGCGGAGAACTAGTGATAATATGTTTTCGGGAGTCGTTCTTTACTCAAGGGTCAAGACGGGTGGGAACAAGTACCCGAGATGGCGCCTTTATGTAAAGCTTCGGTTTTAAATAAGTCATACCTCCCCTTAATTTGCATGGATAACATCTTACAGTGTGACTGGAGGTCCACAATGACTTCAATAAAACAAATACAATCATCAATAGATAAACAAAAAACACTTTATATACAACCATAGCCAATAACACATCAATAATACACGTGATGAACATAAAGATTTAAACTTGAGTGAGAGTCAAAAACAGGTCTAGCAAGAGATACACTAGGCGCGCAGTCAATAAAAGTACATTCCATCAAAGTCCACCTGACATTGCTTCCTTATGGGCGACGCCATGTGCTCTCTCCAATTTTTTAGCTCAATGAATTGACATTTGCTAATCTTTCCCTCTTATATGGTCACTTCCATAATTACAATATTCCGATATGTGTCTTTCGGGAGTCTAAGACGCAATCTTCGGACCTTCTCATATTACACGTCACTTTATGATTCACAACTTTGACTGTATATTTTAATGTGTTCGCACTATGTTGCTTACATCGATATTTTTCTACCTCTCAACAAGAGGCCATATTATCGCACTGCCTAGTCATCCTTCTGATAGGGCAGTCACATTAGATTTAATCGAGCTTGCACAGCCTGACAGAAAGGGCTGGGGCCCAGATCAGAAAATAGTAACCCGCGATTATCATTTCATCTTGGACAATTTATGGCTCGGTTTTCCCTCACTTAGTATATATTGTTTCGACATAGAAACCCTTCTGCAGTAATACATTATATTTATCCACACTGCTGGTCTGAAAGGCCCACTTATTCACTTCTTCCATCATATTCATACATATAGGCTTCGACATCAAGGAAAAGCCACTACATAACTTTAACCACAAAAACCCAAACCGCCAAGCTTTAGGCACCCGCGAGCACTCCTCGACCCGAATTTTAAATTGCTTGTGTCCAGGGCACCAGGGGATTCTCGAGGGATCTCAAGTAAACTGGGCGTTCTTCCAGCTGGGAAGTTTGTGGCACTGGCCAAAATATTTGCCTGCTGAGTGACCACTTCTGTCACCGGGATCGCCGCTATCCAACGTGCTCTTTTCAATAGTTATCTCATGCGTGTCACGGTTGAATATAGTTTATGGTTCAACGCACGAACCGTGAGGCCATCGTAGGTAAATATGGCTCCGTGTTAAGTTTCTGTTAGAAATTCCAATTTAACGTGCTGCCTAACTCCCACCAGCCATTGAGACCAATATTGTCTCGGCACATGAACAGAAATCCACGCGTAAATTGATTTTGAATTTGGTCGTGGGGATCGTGAAAACCCGTCGAAATACCCAAGTCTCTCTCTCTTTGAAGACTTCAGGCAGACGGATACCGACATGTTGGCTAAGATAGTTTACGCTGCTGCCAGCAAGGTATCTCCACTTCCTTATCTACGTAGTTTAACAACTCCCCTCCATATTATAGCTCTTTGCCGATTTTCTGTTCATGTGGCGAGGCGCTGGGGAGTACATTAATGATTTCAGAAGGTTTATTACACCGACGGCAATATAATTAATTGCAGACGACGTTTGCACATACGGCTTTCTGGTGTCGACAGGATTTTAGAAACTAACTTTGATTGGGACCTAGAACAGCACCAAACGGTTCAGTGTTTAATTTGTAGGGCCGATGCCAGCTGCCGAACTGGTTTGGGGTTCGTGCTTCAGTTATGATCATGGGTTACTTTGGAGCATGAGCACTAATCATTGGAGCGCGATTGATCATAGCTGCATCGGTAAGCAGCAAATATTTATTGGGCAATATTGCCATCGCTAACATGATGTTAGGCTTCCTCCAAGTACTCATTAAGGGGAGAAAAGACACGCCACAGTTTTAATCGTGTCGAGATGCCTCGAGTGGGAATCGAAGTGCTATTCCTATCTTCCTTAATTATAATTTGTAAACGCTCGCCAGCTCTGCGTGCTAGCTTTCCAGTCGAATGAAACTATCACGATCAAAGGATCTAGTGACGCTCAATATTGAGGAGGTGGAAAACTTCTCGAGGGGAAATCAATTTTTTCTGATTTTCGGGCGCATCGATACCTCGATCTTCCAGTTTTTGTTTGGCTGGTTCGTTACTCACTCGCTAACTCATTATGACTTTTGCAGCTGCCACATCTGGAAGAAATGGAATAAAACTTATACTGGGATCAACATCCTGTAATAGCCACCCAGTGTTGAATGCAAAACACAGTGCCGCGATATGAGACCCGATTATTAGATCCTGGTGCCTGGAAAAACTTGAATCTATGACTGAGTTCCCAAAAACCGGTAAGGAGGATAAATAAGCGCTATAGCTATGTCACGATCAGTTGAAGGTCTTATCTACTTGTCCTTTGTCGGTAGCCTTGACCATTTGTTTCGAATTACGGAATGATTTCATGTTGCAATCGCGCAGAGTAATCAGGCTGGTTATGTGTATATTTTTTGGGATGTATTGGGTGTTTCATTCCCAATGAGGCTACGGTAGTGTACTGTTTTAGCTGGGGTTTCTCAAAGTTTATTTTGTCATCTGTCGATTTATTTCTCCTGAGCATAAAGATAAATGGTCGCTTCCAACAAGCTGTCTTTGGGCTATACTTATTTTCTGACATGACTGTTTTTGGATGAGGTCGATTTTACCCTTGCTTTGGGTATGGTTGGGTACAAGAGAAGACCTTCTCTCAGATTATCGGTTACAAGCATAAGCAAAATGGTCCGGTTGACATTTCTCCGAAGGCGAAAAACTGGGATGAGAGGTTGACTTCGAAGCCAAAGTTTATGACACCGCGCCACTACCCTCAAAAAATGAATACATCTATTTACATATACAACGCAATCAGACGGTCAAGACTAAGACCTGATACGACAGACATTGCGCTGTTTTTCCAAGACGACTTGGCGAAAATGGCTGGTTCATTGTACCTTAACCTGTTTAGTATAAACTATATAAACACTCGAGTTTAGCCTTTGGGTTTTTCGGAAATAAAGAAAGAAAAGCAAGCCTATCGCATCCTGTCCCCTCGTTTTGACTTGTAACAATAGCTTATTATTACATTTCTAGCATATTAACATGAACTAGTCCTTTATAATGACTCAGAAGACGCGTTGTTTATACGTTATTGTCAAGCACGGAAATTATCCTTATAAGATTACAAATCAACGCTGTGAGATTCTTTAGTGAAACAATTATTCGTGTTTGGCTGGGGCAAAAAATATAATCAGATTACCAAATTTTGTATTTAGGTTCAGGGCGGAGTCCCTTTACATGAAGACCCCTCCAAGCCAGATAATCACAAAAAAATATTGTGATGTCTCTTCCTTAACCGCTTGTTTGGATGAAGCACGTGGACACAGAGACGTGGAATGTTATGACGGACTCTCATAAAGAAACCTCCTCAGTTGTAAGGGAGGCGTAAATCTCCTGAACCAGTGTACAGCAATGCGCCAAAATACATATACAATGGAATATATATGCCTAGGTGCAAAGGACTGCTGATGCGCGCTGAACCTTGGAAACCATAGATTATGAGACAACATGGATCTGGTGGCATACCAAACAAAAAACTGAACTGTGCATGGATATCATGACGAAATGCATGTGGGGAATGGCGTTGGCGTCTCCAAATTTTATTGTCTGGGAATAAATCATTTATTTTGGATTCTGGTATACAAAGCACCGCTGGGTTTCCAACACCTGAACATTATTATTCATTATCAAGTTTAAATTCCATTTTGGCTAGTGGATCGCTGTGGCGTAAGAGGGCCAAACCGCATCGAGATATTTAAGTTCTGAATATTTAGTGGCAATAATTCACTGAAACAAAGTACTATCGAAAATGTACGCCTAACCAAGTTTCAGGCATACAAACAATGTTTTCTTGCAACCGGATATGTTTCGGCAAGTGTAAATTGATCATAATTTGTCCTCCAACGTGTGGGTTAACATTCATCTGGCCTCGCATGCAACTGGGACTGATATATGTCTTGTATAAGTTAACGTGGTTCATCACCTATAGCTTGCATCTAACTTGACTTCGTCTCGGTTCCGCGCTGCTTTTCCATTAGAAGTGGGAAGGGTTTGTGAGTTCTTTGTGAAGGCCTTGGCTGTGGACCCGGTTGTCTCCTCCAGTGCCGCGTACAACCATCTCATTCCTTTGGTACCTCTTTCCATCATTCATGCTTCGCATTTTTCGGTGTGGACAAGTAAGTTACAAATCATCTGAAATCAGCAGAATAAACATGACAACTTTGTCATAATACCGGATCACAACAGCTAGTTCTACACCAATTCCACATCACGGCAGCGTCCATGAGGTAATATCCACACGCAGGGACACGCGTAGTTGCTGTTGAGAGAACATGGCAGTGTTCAACATCTCCACGCATATGTACATTAAGAGCACCTTAAATCTCTCCGTGGGTCTTCGCCACTGGTCTGGATAAGATCGGGAGCTCTGTTGGTGAGCTCACAATACACCCTTTCTTCGTCCCCATTGACACGCCACTCAACGCTCCTATCCCCAGTGTGTTTGGCCGCTGCGGTTCTCTTGGCACTGCAACTGTAGAGGTAAATGAGGGCGCCGGTCCTATTCTTTAAGGGAATTTCCTCGCCAAATGAATTATTCCATTCTCTTTATGGTCACCACTGATAGTAATTAACTTTGTTTCGTCCTTTTTTTTTTTCGTTGGAGGGCTCCATGTTATCTTAGATAAAAGTTGGGAAATGGTTAACAGTTCAAATTAAACAGCTAAACTCATTTAAAACATAACCCTTACTTGAACCCCTGCCTTATTGATTGGATGCGCGACCAAGTCGGAGGGCGTTGCATTAAGGGGAGGCATCAGTTCATTAGATTCGATACCAAGAAGAGGCTTTAGACCGGCAGGAACGTCCCAGTAAATGAAATACGGAGGGTAACTGCGACGATTATAGACTTTTGCTGCACTCTGTTGGCAATCCTAAACACGACACACTTGAATGTCATAAAAATTTATTATTTCATAAAAACTGTTACAACTATTTACTTGTATGTTGCAATATGGAACTGCACAGATGAATTCATGCGGGCGCAGTTTTTCCACCTTCCCTCACGATAAAGTCAGCGGGAGGTCGGGTGAGATGTTCGTAATCACGTAAAAGGTGTGGGAGCACGGTTTATTGTAATCAACGCAAGTATACTTATTGATGTAGGAACGGCTGATCCGTGTGTTGCTTGAGGCTTCCCCCCTTAGTAACGTATCCTTGATATTTTGTATCTTCCTCTTACCTCCACCCTGCTTTCGCCATATAGAGCCATCGGACACCCTTCCAACTTGAGGGTGATGATTTGCTTCTGAACAAACACCAAACTCCCTGGATCCTTTAAATAGCCGATACGGGCAAGGTAGAGTCTCGTCTTGTTCAGCGCCATCCATTTCTCGGCCTTTGACATTTTATCCTCGGGTCGCATTCCACTCAGAAATTCTAGGGTTTCCAGTGCCCAGTGGCGGTGGTCATTGTGTCTTCTGAAGATTCCAATTTGCAGTCAGTAGGGTCTCTGAGCGAGGAGATGTCAGCGTAGAGATTTTGAAAAGTTTTGAGTAAGCTTTCCGTCGGTTCAGGAGCTGCACGAGCCTTGATCATCCTGGTGGTTGCTGGGTGCTGTAGTAGTTGTCTCATCCTCTCTCTCAATGCCATCAACAAAAAAGATCATCAGCTCCCGGAGGCAAGCCATCCGTAATGCCTTTGTCATTGCATGCTGACCTTTGCACAAGGTGAGTAATTATAAGTAGCGATTTCAACACCCTCCTCACAACTGCTCTACCATAAAAGATCTAGTATGTTTGATTTTTTTGGTGTTCTTGAAAAATCATTTTGTTTTTAAAATGCACCAAGTCCCCATAAGTATCTACGGGAACAATTTTATCATACGATGCGATATGATTTGATAGACGCTTTTACAACTCATTAAATTTTTCGATTGCAACATTGAATTCCTAATCAATATAAAAAAAGATCGTAAAACGAGCAAATAAATGCATGTCAATCAGAATAGAATGCATCTTGCAACATCACACCGCACACTCGTACCATGCTCATACGATGATGATGATGACATAGACACACTACTAAATGGATGAATGTTCAATTTAGATTCGAAATTAGTAAAATCATAATGCTCCTAGCTTTCTAGAGAGGCTCCTAATGAACTGAGCCCTTTGTTGTGGACGAGTACCTACGCTTTTGAAGGCATAACTTTTTTTAGAGGATTGCATAAAACTTGTCAAATTACAATGTTTAGTTTTTTCTACAATTGATAAAAAGAGAGAAAGAATCATTCAAGCTAAATACATACAACACGAGTCAATATAATGGAGTTGTCCTACATATTTTTTTGAAACTTACCTCAGATGTTTGTGATACTGATATAATTTTTACATTCACATGCAGTTTTTCTTGCATAAAATGTTATACAATGTAACAACACGTAAAAATGTTTCCCGTTATGCATCATCAGTCAATAATTGTCATGAGGGATAATTGATAATGGTCGTAATTTTGACATGGACATTGGCCGTGAATACCGTGGGGTTCATTGAGACTTGTAAACAGCAGCCCAGATCATGTGTTTTTTTTAAAAAATTACATATAATTTATTCGTGTTCATTTTTGCCTGCGGTTGTTGTTGTTCTTTCTTGATCGCGATCTCAGTATTCCACCTGGTCTTGTGAGTACGGATGTTGACTGACCCAAAACATATTGTTTTGAAGCCATAAATATGGTCACAAACAAAACAACAAGGTACAAAAATGCATTTTCAAGACCATATCCATATTAAACCCACGTCTACTGCGAGGATAATATTTTATATGAAATGCAATGCCAAGGTACATTTTAGGATTGTACACACGTTTTTGCCAAAAGCAACGGATCCCCCGAAAACCTGTTTCAGTCATTCAATCTTGTTCTACCTAACCCCTCTTCCACCTCCTTTGTTTTTGAAGTACAGATGCATGACAATGATATTATTATGGTTAATATGTTTTGGCTGGTTGAAAACGTGGTGCACAAAAATTTGGAGTGAGAAACAACGGAGATGTCAGTTATGCTGATGTGGAGTTTTGAAAAATATTTTATCTTTGGGGATTTTCGCTATTCGACTTGTCTGGGTTTACGAAGTAGCATGTCACACTGGCTGGTTAGTACTTTGGTACCTAAGCAAACACTCTGACAATGCCACATTTCGCTAAAATTTGCACTTGCTACGGATGTGACATGTACTTCGTAAAGCCCAGAACAAGTCGTACAGCGAAAATCCCCAAAGCATAAATATTTTTCAAAACCCACATCAGCATAACTGACATCTCCGTTGTTTCTCACTCCAAAATTTTTGTGCACCACGTTTTCAACAGCAAAACATATTAACCATAATATATCATTGTCATGCATCCTGTACTTCAAAAAAAAGGAGGTGGAAGAGGGGGTTAGGTAGAACAAGATTGAATGACTGAAACAGGTTTTCGGGGGATCCGTTGCTTTTGGCAAAAACGTGTGCACAATCCTAAAATGTACCTTGGCATTGGCATTTCATATAAATATTATCCTCGCAGTAGACGTGGGTTTAATATGGATATGGTCTTGAAAATGCATTTTTTGTACCTTGTTGTTTTGTTTGTGACCATATTTATGGCTTCAAAACAATATGTTTTTGGTCAGTCAACATCCGTACTCACAATACCAGGTGGAATACTGAGATCGCGATCAAGAAAGAACAACAACAACCGCAGGCAAAATGAACACGAATAAATTATATGTAATTTTCAAAAACCACATGATCTGGCTGCTGTTTACAAGTCTCAATGAACCCCACGGTATTCACGGCCAATGTCCATGTCAAAATTACGACCATTATCAATTATCCCTCATGACAATTATTGACTGATGATGCATAACGGGAAACATTTTTACGTGTTGTTACATTGTATAACATTTTATGCAAGAAAAATGCATGTGAATGTAAAAATTATATCAGTATCACAAACATCTGAGGTAAGTTTCAAAAAAAATATGTAGGACAACTCCATTATATTGACTCGTGTTTGTATGTATTTAGCTTGAATGATTCTTTCTCTCTTTTTATCAATTGTAGAAAAAACTAAACATTTGTAATTTGACAAGTTTTATGCAATCCTCTAAAAAAAGTTTATGCCTTTCAAAAGCGTAGGTACTCGTCCACAACAAAGGGCTCAGTTCATTAGGAGCCTCTCTAGAAAGCTAGGAGCATTATGATTTTACTAATTTCGAATCTAAATTGAACATTCATCCATTTAGTAGTGTGTCTATGTCATCATCATCATCGTATGAGCATGGTACGAGTGTGCGGTGTGATGTTGCAAGATGCATTCTATTCTGATTGACATGCATTTATTTGCTCGTTTTACGATCTTTTTTTATATTGATTAGGAATTCAATGTTGCAATCGAAAAATTTAATGAGTTGTAAAAGCGTCTATCAAATCATATCGCATCGTATGATAAAATTGTTCCCGTAGATACTTATGGGGACTTGGTGCATTTTAAAACAAAAATGATTTTTTCAAGAACACTAAAAAAGGTCAAACATACTAGATCTTTTATGGTAGAGCAGTTGTGAGGAGGGTGTTGAAATCGCTACTTATAATTACTCACCTTGTGCAAAGGTCATTGCAATAATTATTATTTTGCATGAAAACAAGGCATGACAAAGGCATTACGGATGGCTTGTCCTCCGGAGCTGGATGATATGGCTAATTTTGTTGATGGGCATTTTGATCGAGAAGACAATTGGAGAGGATGAGACAACTACTACAGCAGCACCAACAGCACCACCAGGTAATAAGACAGGTGATCAAGTTGCTCGTGCAGCTCCTGAACCGACGGAAAGCTTACTCAAAACTTTTCAAAATCTCTACGCTGACATCTCCTCGCTCAGAGACCCTACTGACTGCAAATTGGAATCTTCAGAAGCCACACAATGACCACCGCACTGGGCACTGTGGAAACCCTAGAATTTCTGAGTGGAATGCGACCGAGAATAAAATGTCAAAGGCCGAGAAATGGATGGCGCTGAACAAGACGAGACTCTACCTGCCCGTATCGGCTATTTAAAGGATCCAGGGGAGTTGGTGCTTTGTTCAGAAGCAAATCATCACCCTCAAGTTGGAAGGGTGTCCGGATGGCTCTATATGGCGGAAGCAGGGTGGAGGTGAAGAGGAAGATACAAAATATCAAGGATACGTTTACTAAGGGTGGAAGCTCAAGCAACACACGGATCAGCCGTGGTCCTACATCAATAAGTATACTTGCGTTGATTACAATAAACCGTGCTCCCACACCTTTTACGTGATACGAACATCTCACCCGACCTCCCCGCTGACTTTATCGTGAGGGAAGGTGGAAAAACTGCGCCGCATGAATTCATCTGTGCAGTTCCTATTGCAACATACAAGTAAATAGTTGTAACAGTTTTTATGAAAGATAAATTTTTATGCATTCAAGTGTGTCGTGTTTAGGATTGCCAACAGAGTGCAGCAAAAGTCTATAATCGTCCAGTTACCCTCCGTATTTCATTTACTGGGACGTTCCTGCCGGTAGCCTCTTCTTGGTATCGAATCTAATGAACTGATGCCTCCCCTTAATGCAACGCCCTCCGACTTGGTCGCGCATCCAATCAATAAGGCAGGGTTCAAGTAAGGGTTATGTTTTAAATGAGTTTTGTGTATTGAACTGCTTAACA
>LJIJ01005784.1:0-10992 GCA_001718145.1 Orchesella cincta
CTGGTTGAAAAACCCAACATTGCCTCTAGTGTCCCATTTCATCATTGTCGGGTGATTTTTAAAGACTGATAACACAAACTTTGCATTGTTCCTAGCATGATCAGTAAAATCAGTTTATAAGATCAAGATCGCTTTGACTAAGCAAACTAAATATATTAGATGATACTGAAACATCTCGTGTCTCTCGCTTTATTGTCTCTAGTTGCACATCTTTAACTTCGACTTTTTGTTTTCTTGGGAGAAAATCGGTATTTTGTTGTTTTTCTTTTTTGTCCTCGATATCTTTAAGAAGTTTACGAAGCATTTTACTGTACAGCTCAACTTCATGGTTTCAGGTATACGCTCTGCATCGAGAAAATCAAAAGAGTTATCATGATTTGTTGTTTTTGATTTTGTTAGTCGCTGGTACTCCTCCTCTGCTATAAGTCTCATTCTTTGGCCATTTTATAGGTTATTTACAACAGTTGTTATTAAACCTCCTAAAGCAGCTGCAAGAATAGGCTCCAGAATAATTGGGAGAAAACCTCCGTGTTGTGTGAGGAGTCTTTTTTCTTCGTCAAAGGAATATGTTTTGCTGCAAGCTTCCTGATGTGTTCTCTACAATGTTTGAGTTTTTTTAAAGATGCACACTTAAACTTAAGGTTTCCCTTGAGTAAGTTATGGGCAATTTCAGTTAAACAATGAATGTTGTCTTAGTTGCATCAGCTATGAGTCTACTTCTATTTGATTTACTACACTTAGATAGCAGCTTTAAGAAATCAATGTTTCTGAAGGTGCACTCATCGTAATGGTTAAACTGGTAAAAAAACTTTCATATCTTCACTTGGAAAGATTTCTGTTACTACCCGTAGCGTATCATTACACTTAGGATGAAGAACAACAACTAAATATGTGTAAAGATTGTGGGTGGCTTTTTTATAAGCTGCGCTGAGAAAGTTTTTGTAACTTGGAAAAGCTGTAGTCTAAGCATTTAACTTGTGCTTGCATTGAAAACGACTTCATCAAAATGTAGTAGTGCAAATTTAAACGTATGTCTTTTGAGTACCTCTTGTAATCCTCGATTTGACATTATTTCTGTCATCAAATCATCAATTACTAAAATACAATTTTCTAGCGACTCAAAATTGATGTTTAGTCCTTGAACTATAGTAATTTTTTCAAAATGTCTCATTTTTCGAATATCTTCATATATTGGCTGGTATTGACTGTAGAGCACGGTGATGTTTGTAGGAGTAGGAGTGAAGAGGTCATTTACCTTATCAAGGATCTTCATCAGCAAAAACGTTTTCCCACTTGATGTACCGCCCACTAATGACAAAGTAGTAGGATGGTGAAATGTAAATCTTTCAAACAAGGTTTCCATTTTAGTTTTGCAGGAAATGTTTTTTCGGTTTAAAATGAAGAGTCACTTTACAGGCCCCCCTGTCGAAGGAAATTTCTTCTCCGAACTCGTTACACAGATAAATAAATATTGTATCAATTTGACGTAATTTCAAATTTAGATAATTTCTGTACGGAGTCCAGATCACAGTTTCACGTTCAGATCCTTTGAGTGGAATGGATCCAAGTAGAGGTGCAAACGTGTCACCAACAATCTGATCTTCAATTATATCTGACAAGGTAACTATCTTTCGTGCCAGGAGAGATACGGGTAACCATCAGTCACTTCCTATGTAAAAAAGGGCGCTGAAAAACGTGGTGAACTCTATTTTCTGTAAAACAGACTTTTCGAATTACTACGAGTGTAATTGAGTCCGCGCGCACGGTGTACAGGCGAAGGTATGTAGGAAGCTATGTTGATAATTTGAATATTATTCGTGTTATTTGATCCTTTTTGGTAGTTCGATTTGCACTTGCAGTGCATATTTATAAACATCACTACAGTAGCTTTTAAATGATGTGTCACAAGCTACGTGTGACGCTTAGCATTGAGCCGTTTCCGTTAGCCCGTAAATATTATTTATCCCTTAGCGTTTCTGACTATTGTATGACATGATACATACTTAAATACTAAAAATTAATGAATATATGCTAAAAAAGATCAAAAACACTTTACTGTGTAAATTTCTGATAAATTGTCACACATCCAAATTTATTTGAATATATGTAACACATTCATTACAGGCTCAGCGAAGTAATATTTAACTACTATAACGCATTTCAAATACGTATTTTGCATAAACATAAACAAATGTTTCCAATAGTTAATTAGTTTAATTTGTACATCAAGGTTATATTATTGCCGTGTTATCTATAATCTAGATGGTTTTCCGTCCACATATATAGGCTGTACAAGTTTTCACAATAGCAAGATTTATCTATTCGGAATTACAGACTGATTAATGGAACGACTTTCTATAATGTCGTTTCTTAGCATTGAAAATATTTCAGCTACTAAATCGACTAAAAATATGGAACTTTTAGAAAAAAATGTACATTTCTTTACCACTGTGGGTTTATACATTTAATTGAAATACGAATATATAGGGCTTTTTACTTGTTGTAGCTATTTTTAGTTATCAATGAAATTTTTGCTTACTCCAATTTTAGTATGTACAGATTTACACAGTTTGTTTTTAACCTGTCTGAACCATGAGTAGCTGATTTGATGCTTACCTGGTTTGCCTTCGCTTGTACACCGTGCGCGCGGACTCAATTACGCTCGTAGTAATTCGAAAAGTCAGTTTTACAGATAGGAAGTGACTAATGGTTACCCGTATCTCTCCTGGCACGAAAGATAGTTACCTTGTTAGAGTGTATTCTAATACTGAAAGAGTTTAAATCTAAGTAAATGAATTTGTAAACTATATGTTGGCTTATAATAAAATAGGATCATTTAAATTCAATTAAATTTCTATAAACGTTATTCTAGTATATTAATAATAATTAATAATAAAATAATAACTCAATGAGACAAAGGAAAAATGCCACAATCAAACCTGCCGCCACCCTCGTCAGAGGCTGGGAGTTATTTGCCTACTGTGTGTCGTGGTGATAACTCTACAGTTTATCCAAATAACATTTATGGGTAAAGTCAAGTTTACTTTTCATACAAAATTAAAAGAAATGATAAACTTTGTGAATTTCAAAAAAAAAAACATTTAAATCAACCCCTAAAACAGATTCGGAAGAATCAACGCACGCAGAGCCCTTACAACACTTATTGGAGGGTCTAACTAAATTTATAAGCATGCAATTTACATATAATAAATTAGGCATTAAGTTTAGCATACTGTACATTACTTTCATTTTATTAAGCTATACTATTCGTAATATACAAAATAAGATGTTAAATGTATATAGCATTTCAATTAACTAATCATCATATTCGGCTGTGCGAACCTATGCAATGCTGAAAGTCACAAGTTATGCAACAAAGGTTATCTCTGCTTTGCCTTGTTCCATAACTTTCGTTACGTTCTGGGATTTTCCATTATGCACTGTGACACTTTGATTGATTAAGCTACTCCAACCTGCTTGGCTTTGAGTAACCTAAAACCTTATCAAGATGGACTATGGTTATCTGTAAAGTGAATACAATTTACAAACCTCAGTGGTATAAAACGTATTAAGTTATTTTAGTAGTCGGAAAGCGTCGCAATTAATTTGTTAAACGGCAATAAATAAAAATCAAAATGATACCAAAATTTCTCCCTATTTTTCTGCTTGGAGTTGCGTTTAGTTTTGCGCTCACTCCATCGGACAAAATTGGCAATTCCCTTTTAAATACTCTGAAATCAAAGGGCAATGCCAATGTCATCATCAGTTTCCAGGAGAATACCCAAGAGATTCTGCAAAAGGTGAATAGGATGAGGTTTCAAAATCGGGGACATAAAATTACGTTCATGAAGCGCAAACTGGAACAGCTTGCAGAAGAATCCCAACAAAATATTATTTCAGATTTGAGAAGATCATCTCAGTTAAATTCCAGTCGTTTTGGATCAGCAATCAGTTAAGCGTGCAGGGTGCTTCCCTGGAACTTCTTCAAGTCATCGCTGTTAACCCAGAGGTGAGAGAGATTCGAGAGGAAATAATTTTTTATGAAAGCGACTCCAACCTTGAAAGCTTTTCACACAGTATCAACAAGAGGAATTAGGATGGGGGTTAAAAAAGATTGAAGCAGACAGGCTTGGGATTTAGTGGGTGGAAATACTGGGGAAGGCATTGTTGTTGGTAAGTTGTAGTAAATTTGGCAAATTGTAACGAAATGGTTTCAAAATTATTACTTAGTTTTTTAACCTATTTTTCCCCAATTAAAGGCGTTATTTCTACTGGTGCAAGACACACACACGAAGCCCTTTCCGGAAATTATAGGACACCTTACGGCTGGTTTGATGCCATCATAAGGCGACCACTCCCATATGATGATCACAGCAATGGACGAGGGACCCACGTTTTGGCAACGGTCGTTGGTTCCCATGGAGTTGGAGTAGCCCCAGGTGCACAATGGGCAGTTTGTAAAGGTTGTGAAGACGGATTATGTCGTGATACTCAAATAATTGCATGCGCAGAATGGATGCTTTGCCCTACACTCCCAAATACCGGCTCTCCTGATTGTAGTAAAGCACCAAATATCGTTACCTGCTCTGTGGAGACCACTCGGGCTGTAATACAATCTTAGAAAATTGAGCGTAATAGGGCATTTTTTGAAAATTTGTAAATTTTTATTAATGATTTTTTTAGAACAATCCATTTATGGCTGAAGTAGTCAACGCTTGGACAGCAGCAGGCATTAATTCCCATCTACGGGTCAGGTCAATCTGGCTCAACTTCTTGTAAGGATACGGCTTCCCCAGGAGATTATGAGAACGTAATTGGAGTTGGAATAACACAAAGAAATTATTTGGATAACGTAACAGAATCTGAAGGCATTTCGTATGTTTCCGGCCGTGGTCCAACTGCTGATGGAAGAATTAAGCCGGATGTCACTGCCCCAGGACAGGTTATTCGGTCGGCGTGTCCTGAAAACGATAGCTGCTACCGAGATTGGGTGGAAACAGTGTTGCTGCTGCTCATGCTGCTGTAATTTAGTAAATTTATCAAACATTCCAGTTTTATTAGTGATTTATTTAATAGTTTTTTATTATTCCACCATTAAATATTTCAGGGTACTGCAGCACTACTTCTTGCTAGGAATCCGGACTTAACCTTCGACCAGATCAAAAATCTTTTGCAGGATAATGCTGATAGAAATCTTGATGCCGCTGACCCAGAGTGTAGGGGGGATGACACTACAGTTTATCCCAATAACGTTTATGGGTGAGTAAAGTTTAGTTTAAAAAAATATTTATAAATATTTACGAAATTTGTGAAAATGACGAACCATTTGAACTACTATATGTAACAGATACGGAAGAATTAATGCACGCAAAGCCCTTTCGGAACTTATTGGAGGATCCAATTAATATCAATATCAATTAATAATTAATTTCATTCATGAGTATAATAAATTAACTCATTCCTATTTAGTTTGGCAAATTTTGGTTGGATTTTAACATAAATTCTTATCAATGTATGTCATTTTTCGTTCATACGATAAAATGCAAAGCATCAATCATATTGGGACTGGGGTATGCCCAAATGTTGCGAATTTTTAATTAAATGTTGGTATTTCCCATGTCGTGTTTGGTTTCGTGTAGTTTATTTATTATCAAATTGAACGTCACTCATAAATTCATTCAAATTGCACATCAAATAAGAATCCATGCATACTTTTCATTTGAAAGATTATATCGCTCAATCAAAAATTATGTGATTGACAGAATAATTAACATTTGCTTTTGATGTTGCATTGAAGGATTTTGTTATATGATGCTTGCAACCATTTTGGATTTCAGTTTCACGCCAGCCTTCGTTCCATTCAAGTGCTGTAGAGAAATTAGTTAAAATGATTAAAAAACTCCTAATAATTTCCCTTTAGGGGTGGCGCTATCACAAGCACAGGGGAAAACATCTAAAAAATTTCGGACACCCTGTTAAATACCCTTGAAACTTCAGGAAAGGCAAATATCATCATCAGTTTCGAGCAAAACACTCAACCCATTCTTTCCAACGTGAATCGAATGCGATTTGAGACTCGTGGACACAAAATAACCTTCATGAAATCCCAGCTAGAACAGCTTGCAAAGGAAACTCAGCAGAATGTTATTTCAGTTTTGAAGAGTCAATTGTCTCCAGTTACCTTTCAATCGTTTTGGATCACCAACAAAGTCTTCGTAAAGGGTGCATCTTCAGAACTGATCAAAGCTGTTGCCGTCTTTCCAGAAGTTAAGGAAATACGGGAAGAGAAAATCCTTCACATTATTGACTACCATAAGGAAGCTATCCCAGTCAGCATAAAACAAGAAAACCTTCAGTGGGGCGTGGCTAGGATTGAAGCAGACCTTGCTTGGAATTTAGTAGGAGGAAATAATGGGGAAGGCGTCGTTGTTGGTAATTGACATTCATTATAAAAATGTTATTTATTTTGAAGGGGGGAAAATAAACGATTTTATTTTTTATTAGCAACTATCGATACTGGAGTGCAATATCGGCATGAAGCTCTTAATAGTAACTTTAGAACCCCATACGGCTGGTTTGATCCTTATATCAGATCACAAACACCAAATGACCAAGATGGGCACGGAACCCACACAATGGGAACCATTGTTGGAACTGTAAATGGAATAGGAGTAGCACCGGGTGCTCAATGGGCAGCTTGCAAAGGTTGCAACGAAGAAGAGTGCACAGAAGCCGCTTTAATTAGATGTGGAGAGTGGGTAACTTGCCCTACTCTGGCAAATACCCAGCAACCAGATTGTAGCAAGGCACCTAATGTCGTCAGTAACTCTTGGGGTGGTCGTCAGGTGAAAAAAAACAGAAAAATGAATTCCGTTTTTAAAACTTTTTACAAAGTAATTAAAATTTTTGCTTGCAGGGAGATACATTTTATACCGATGTTGTAGACGCCTGGAGAGCTGCAAATATTATTCCAATTTTTGCCATAGGCAACTCTGGTTCAAGCTGCTTATCTGTTAATGCTCCAGGAGATTATGAAATGTGATTGGAGTCGGCGCAGTCGAATATTCTGATGAAATTGCATCCTTTTCTAGTCGAGGTCCAACACTTGATGGAAGGTTGAAACCGGAAGTTTCTGCACCAGGAGACGATATTAGGTCATCTTGCTATGAAACCACTACGGAATACTGTAATCTTTCTGGAACGTCCATGGCTTGCCCTCACGTTGCGGTAAGGATAATGTTTACGATTTTTACTTAAAATACATTTAATATTTTGTATTTCATTCGTTGAGTAAGTTTCCTGTTCATTACAATTCAGGGAGCTGTGGCAATACTTCTTGCTAAAAACAAGGATTTGACCTTTGACGAAATCAAGAACCTCTTGCAAGATAATGCTGATCAAATATTTCCATCTGCCAGAAACTTGCAGCAGCGACAACTCTACCTTTTGGCCCAATAATGTTTATGGACATGGAAGAATCAATGTAAAGAGAGCCTTGACTGCATTGATTGGGGGCTCCCAGTAATAATACAATTATCTAGGAACTTGTCAAAATACGAAATTTGGCATTTGTTACATTACAAAATTGAATTAAACTTGTAATTCATTCAACAATACTATTTATATTTTGTCAAAATATTAATACATATAATAAATTCGGTTTAAACACTTGTCAGGTAAAGTTTTCTGCGATTGTATTGCACAACGCTAAACATATCTATTACTACATTAGAAACATGGGGAACAGATAATCAAAATTTACAATAAAATTGAGGAATTAGTGTAGGAGAAACGAGCGTGCCCTTCAAGTTCAGAAGTCCGTTTTTTCTATGCCATATTACAAATGTTTTATCTAACACCAGTTCATATGATTTACTCAATTATCCTTTCCTTGTTCATAAATATCGAGTGAACTTGAATTGATCGTCTTCATTGAACATTCAACATTCTAGTGTCTATGTCTACATAATATACGTAGTTATCTTATGTTGTATTCACACTTGATATTTCGGACTTTTAAATAAAAAAACTGGCGGCATTATTACCCTTGATGAAAATCACCCTATCAGGTAACGCAATAATTGCACATGTTTAGCAAAAAAAATAAGGCACCCAAGCCACAAATATTGACTCTAACGATGTGGACAGGCACTCATTATCTTTTGCAGTTGAAAAATCAGACACCAATGAATTAGGCTGGGGGAACAGCTGAGTAAATATTAATGAAGGTCTTCCGCTTAATGTGCAACTGGGTGTCATTTATAAGTTTCTCCAACCTTAACAATCTGTGTTCGTTTTCAGCATCTCCAAAATCCAAAATGCCCTCATAAGACGAAGCAAAGCCTGTAAATATAACACGTATAGTATCTTTACGTCTTCGAATAGCAAACTGTTTAGGGAAACAGAAAAGAATATGTCATATTTCATTCTGTGAGATGAATCAGTATAAAGTCTTTCAGAGTTACCGATTCATTCACATATATAAGGATACTTAACTTCGTTTTCTCTACCTTGTCTTATAAAGTAAAATGTGTCCAGTGCCGTAACAAGCAAAAGGGTGGCCTGGTGCCACCTAATTATAAATACCTGCAAAATGCACTTTTAAGCCAAATTTTGTAATTGCAGATAGGTTTAACCATATATTTGGTATATGAAAATGAAAAATTGTTGTATTTAACATAAAATGTTTACAAAGTTCACCTTTTTTGCAACCAAATGTGCTAAAAAGTCCCATTTTTTAAAGAAAAGGGTGGCCTAATATATTAAAGAAAAAGGGTGGCCTGGAGCGACCGCTCCACCTTGCTCCAGTATCCTACGTCACTGGATGTGTAATACAAGACTAGAATGTAGCTGAAACATCTTTTGATTTTAAAGAAAGTTGTTAAAAATCGTCGCATCCGGACTCAATTTGGTTGGGTTTCCGGACGGAGTTGCTATTCATGAAAGCAATGTTCCCTTTTATGTTAATTTTCCTAAACTCAAAGGGTCCACGCGTGGAATTGATTTTCCAACATTTCATAAACATAAAGATTTTTTACCAATACGGAAGTGGCGGGTAAAATATATATTTCTTCAAAATTTACCTCAAAGAAACCAAATATCACATTTGTGTATAACTTTACTTTTGCATCTAAGATATCTGAATTTTGCGTACTAAAAGTTACGAAACGGAATAAAGACAAATATGGATACTGGCGGATTCATTAAAACATATTCAATGTGTTTATCAAGAATCATATGAATACTAATTTTATTATCCTTTCTGTGTAGCGCAATACCGCCATGCAGTGGTCTGATTTCCTGATGGAATTGAAGATTTGGAAAATTTGAGTGGGTTCCCTTTACCCATGCTCATAAACGGAGAAAGTATTTCTGAAGTAGAATTCATGCAAAATTAAGCAGTCCATATTTCCATTAATGCACGATTGTATTAGTTTTGGGACAAACGCTGTCCATGGGCTATTTTCATCTGTTGTGTCATTCGATAAGTTTTTATGGGCTAAAATTGTTTTATCACGTAGTATAGGAATCGAAATTAGATGTCCATGTAAAAGTTTTTAAATAAATGAATGGCAGGAAAGTTTCAATTTTGTCATATTTTATTGCAATGGAGCAAGTTGTTGCAGGTGTTAAAGGTTCATAGATGAAAGGATCCCGCTATAAACAAAATATTTCAATGTGTCCTTAAGGACGCCAATATTTTATTGGCAACAATATTGCTTCATCCAATTAATTTCAATCAGTTTCAGGTTTTGCGCTTTAATTCCAATTCATGAAGACATCGTTATTTAGTTGTCATTCTCAATGAAAACTCTTTAAATGTTTAATTATTCATTAAAACCTTGTCACATCAAACTCATTTTCATTATCGCACATTTATTACATTTCCGAAAGTGCTTTCTATTGGATATATATATAAATATACAGCAACTTTGTTAGTAGTAAAGGCCATTTTGATTTCGAAATAACCATCATTAAGCTATGAAAAGCTGGAGTGTTAAACGTGAGACGCAAAACAAGCACGTGCCCTTTATTGAATGTTTTGTTCAAAATTTACATCAGCATGTGAATTCTTGTTTGAAAATAATAATTAGTTAAAGCTTGAATCTTATGAATTGGTTTTCATTTTCTCTCCAACTGCTTTTTAAATTGAAAACTTTTATAGCATCAATTAAGAGAGGTATTAGTATCAACTAATTTCATACCAGTTGGGAATATAAACGGGATAAAGCATTTGGACAGAAGAGGCGTGAAACCAGGTTTAAACGAATTGTATTTTATTAACAGTCACTGGTATTGCAAAAGAATTATTTTTAAACCTGACTTCTGTTTCCAAAGAAAAAATTCTTTTTATTACATCGTCCTTACATAGTGTTTGAGTTCCACATTTATTATTAACCCTTGGCAATGGTTTAAAAACGTACGCTTCTCATTAGTTTTGTATATACCAAACTAACTTGAAAGTTTGCCTTCTTTCATTCCTGAATAAATCCACTTCATGTTTTTTAACCTTTGGTAAAACAGCCCATAGCTAATAATATGTAGAAACGTTTTAAAATAACAACCCATGTCGCCCTTAATAAGCCAATTGTAAAATGAATAAAGGATTTAACTGAACAGCCACGTCATGTTGAATTAACCATGTCAGTATAAATCCAACTTAAATCCAAAATTGAATTTAGTTGCTACAATCTCACCTCCTTCAGAGTATTTAAATAACTATCGTCATTTGTAATGTAATAAAGAATATCTTAGTTACAAAACCAGATCATCCTTAAGCATAAATAGTTGTGAGAGTTAAACCTTCCCGTACGGCGCTTTATTAAGAAGCTTTATTCAAGTTTTCCACATAAATTTTTCTTATTTCGAAAACATTAGTGGTTAGTGCTTGTATTTGGTCTATTATGTTATGAGCAATTTTGTAATTCACTCTGCTGAATACCTCAACATTTCGAAAAATTGGTCTAGAAAGAAATTTGTTTTTTGTTTTTT
>LJIJ01005785.1:0-10988 GCA_001718145.1 Orchesella cincta
AGTACCGCGCCTAATTCTACACTCAGCCATTGTATATGAGTTATGTAATGCTTCCTACGGTTTTGAAAGCAGAGGTTAGAAGTATATTGGTTTAACGGTTAAAAGATTAGTGTATGAAATTCGTTATGACCTTAATTATATTTAATTGAATTCTAGAGTCGAAAATCAGCAAAGCTTCTGAAATCGATTCCGATAGACCGTGATTCAAGAATTAGTAGAGTTCAGGTAAAAATAAAAACTTTCTCGAATTTCTAAATACATTTGATTTATTACAGTCTTTATAAAATTGTAAATTTGTAAAGAAAATGTACATGCCTTACATGTAAGGTTTTGATGCAGTTCAACAAGTGTTTATTGGAACCGTTAGCAATCCATCCCGGATCATTCTTCCGTTTGAATAGAAACACCCTAGTCAGTGTTAGTTTATTTTCATCATTGTTTCGTTTTGAAGTGATCAATTTGTTTTTAAGATTACTCTAACAATACGTGTTATCCATTGTTTGCAGATTGTTGCAGTTGTTACAACGTATCTAGTTGTCCTTGCGCAGTTCTATAGTGGGGAGTCTCCGTAGTTGAGAGCGAAACTGTCAGTTGCATATTAAAATGTATTGAATGACGGCGACGTTTCTGTTGGTGAATTAGCGAGTTATGCATTGGTAATGGTAAATCACCTAATATGGATAAAAAAGCTTGTCGGTTGTTACTAATTATAACCCTGAATAAACTATTGGAGCGTAGGTTTTTGTTAGTCACATTGATTGATTGGTATCTGCATAAAATTCAATTGTAGGTGCACGATGAGGGAAAAAGCTAGGCATTTAATTGTGCAATTATTTAGGCGGCAGTTTCTTAATATCAGTTTCCCCTTTCCACTTCCATGTATCTTCAGCAATAGCATTTTTCATTTTATGCGATGTCTCTACAGCGAGGCCTGATGAGTTAAGAATTATGTTGTACAACATGTACTCCTCCAATCACTCCCGTAAATAACGGACTGCTGGTAAGTTCTTTACTGTTGGACAACATCTGCTACCGCCAGTAATCGGAGTAATAAAAACTTATTTAATTGTTCTTCAGCAGTTTTTTCTTCAGGAATTCTTATTGTGACTCAAGATAAGGAAAATGTTCTAATATTGAAAATGCGCGATTTTAAAAAGACGTCAAGCTAAAATAATGATTCCGATATGATCCCCCCTAGACTAGCTTCCGTGATAAATATCAGGAATAACTACATGTAATTGAACTGTGTTAATTTTCATATTATTATTCATCGTGCATAAATATGATTCATCAAAAATAAATTACACAGGTGATCAATCAACTTACAGTAAAACTAGTATTATAACATTCTAAATGAATTACATAAATTGTTGTGCCGTTACTCTATGCAACAGTACTGTTTAAAAACGTAAAATTTTGTAGAACTGCTGCGTCTTGTTCGTCAGTTTCAGTACTTTGGAACTGAATGAGAACAATGAGATACGTTGTTAGTGTGCCCGCAACGGATGTAATCATTTGCCGATTTAATGAGAAAAAGTTCCCAGGTGAGATAACAAGGGGCACAGCTAGCGCCTGCTGAAAATGTAGCATGACCTTGAAAAAATAAATGAAATTTTGTCATTTTTTATCCTTTTTTCGAATCAGGAAAAACATTTACCTTCTGCTTCAAAACTGGATTGATACTTCCTATCGGAACATCGCGCAATATAATCACACACTTTTCCGCCTTTAAAAGAATTATGTCGTTAGATGAAAATTTATAAGTCTTATACATAGCTTGTTGCTTACTCATTTGCCATGTCAGTTGCTGATGTTCCCAAGCTATACAACACCCAGATGTTAAGCACAGCCTGACTAGCAAATATTGTAGCCGGAACACTCAAACTATTCCCGTTAACTTCGACAAAAAAGTGAAATAAAGACATCAGCATTACAATCAATACTGAGCATATTCCATTAATCAAATGGGAAGTGAACAGCTCATTAAACTCCCCAAGCAATGCCTCCATTGCTCTATACTTTTCCATAATTTGATTTAACTTGACCTCTCGCAAGTAGCTAGTGACTGTAGTGTCAAGGACATCTCTACCTGTTTCCTGGATTTTTATCCCATCCAGTTTCCCAAACGCATTACTGACAATAATATCTCAAAGCTTGCTTTTACCCTCCTCTGCAAATTCGGTGACATGCTCCTTCACCGTTCTAAACCCAAACTGAAGTTTGTCAATCATGGTCATCAGAACCACGGAAAGTTTAATCTTCGAACAGTAATTGAAAACCAGAAAAAGGTAAAAATTGGGAAGGACCAATCAAAAAAGCTGAGGTTTTCTTTTCCTAAAATATACATCAATATTTGGAAAAGGTTGGGATAAACAAGTAGAAGTGTCAAGAGGTTGGCTGCCATATTAATGCTCGTCACCAGCCACCGAGCTCGTTTGTTTGCTTCTCGAACCATTCTTTATCCAGTTTCCATTTTTCACCTCTTCAGCAAAAAATAAGGCTCTGGTCGAATTGGTTAATAAATATTGCCATTTTTTTCGACCTTTCCACATAAAATGTTCCTAAAACATCTGAGACAAAGATAGAGACCATGAAAATCGTCTCGGATGCTCCAAGAGCGGATTCCAAATGAGAGCTTGATTTGAAACGGTCGTTAATAAATTCAAGAAATGAAAGAAATAGCCAATCGAAAGTACCAGTACAAGTAACCGAAGACTTGCTGCAAAGGTGGGAAACTAAACCAAGAAAATGTAAATTTATTTTGTTCCTTGTCTACCCAAAAATGAAGAGTCCACTTATTTGACTCGCCCGAATGGATATTTTCAGAGGCGTGCATCTGTTTTGAATATCCATCCGTTTTGATTCGGAATCAAATGGGAACTTAACAAAATCTTTGGTGGTTTTTACATCTTCTGGAATTAAAAAAGGCCCCACACTAAAAATGCTTTGTTTCATTATGAAATGATTAGGAAAATTCAATTATAACAATGTTGCAAAACCACAACCTCAAGAATAATGAACTTGTGAAGAAGTCGGGCAATTTGAAAGTGTGTTAATATTTTATTGAACGCAAACTTATCCACACCCAACTTCACAATTATTTTTCGCAAAAAACATCGGAATCAAGCAATTTGCTAATACATCTGTAGAACTATTAATGATAACGTCTTTTAAGTATCATTTGGTTTACAATTAATTAGTTAATCGTTTGGAGGTTTATGTTAATAAGAAATGATAGTATAGCTAAGTATTTTGATTCCGTTTTATGGTGAAAATTGTTTTCAGGTTAGTTGATTACCTGAAAAGTTAATGGAGACTTTTTATGTCAATTTTTCAAATTATAAATTACTGCAGAAAGCTCACTGCTCATTAAACTAATTAGATAATTTTTATTTGGTATATATAAATTATGAAGAAACGCAATTCCATATTTTAATGTTCTGCTTTCAGGTTCATCGAAACCCACACATTAAATTTGGAATTATACTATTTGCGCCGTTAAAATGTCATCTGTTACAGAAAAAGCTAAAGAGGACATTGGAAATCTGCTGGAGCTACCAATTCAATAAACCAACTTGTTTGACGTTCGGCCTTTTGACAACGAAACCTGGTCCTGTACATTTCATTGAAAGCTATGTTATAAGTTCCTGACGTGGTCTCTGGCACCCAATCTTATTTTAACACCTAACTCGCACTGACTTCGATGCAAATCAAATGAACTTCTAGTGTGTGACGAAGGTTATACTATTTTAGTGCCGCGAGAGATAAAGCTTAGCAAAACAGTATCTAGTGGTTTATGCTGGAATACGGTGGTGTATTTAGTTTTTTATAAAACTCATATTTTGAATTTACACGTTAACTTTATGAGGAATTATCATGCGATTTTTCATATAGTTTTACCGTTTAGCCTTATTTTTATAATTTAAAGGCTGTTTTTTGCAATAAAAACAATATTTTAATTTACGCTTAAAACTTTTAATTTAAATATATTTGGGTTGCTAATTAACAAAAAATTATGCCAACCACTATCGGAAACACGGCAAAACTGCGGGGTTCGGCTTTTTTTTAAAAGTAAAACGTATAAATTCGAAATATTTAGTTTACAAAAAAAAAAAAATAAATACACATCGATCTATTCACCATATAAAAACTACATCAGAACTACTTATTTCGCTACGCTTATCTCCTTGCGGCACTAAAATAGTATTCCTTGTGAAGCAAGCAACCTATATCGTCAACATAATTCAAATGTAATTGTAGCGATTTGCTTAGTTATGTTATATGCAAAAGCGCGTGCGTATTCCAATCAAAGTTCTATTACCAGCTTTTGCAGAAAGTTGTAGGTTTACAGAATTTGCTACGGATATTCCCCAGCATGAGATCCTAAGAGTCAAATTCGTAATACTCTGTAATATTTCAACAATGCACATAGTCGCGCCAAAAGGCAAACTTTGGCTCATAGGTTTATTTGGCGTATATAATTATACTTATACTTGACTGTTTCTATACCAAAACTAAATACAATTTCTAGAAAACTAGAGTCAAAATATTGTAAGGAAGACGATGCCGCAACGTAGTTAAAATTAAAAAAAAGAAAACCCCATATGGAGTTAAAGACCGTTTTGCAAACAAGACCAACGTTATATGACCAAAACGGCAATATTTGAACTTCTACAGAATTTCTCTGCCCAAAATTACCCCTTAGCAATTTGTAGCACGGTAGAACACAGCAGCTTCTCATAGCTTTAAAATGCACTCCGCTAAGGGGTAACTATGTGCAGGCCGGCGCTGAGGCGTCTGAAAGTTCTTAAAAAAATTAATTTAAACACAGCGTTAAGCCAATTTAGTGGTGGAAAATATGTGTGTAATACTTCTCTCTACCGTTGAACATTGATACATTGACAAAATAAGTACTTACTTTGTGTATGGAGAATTGCCATAAATTGGTGTTTTTCATTGATCTAAAAGTCATCTCTGGCCATTTTTGCGATTTAGTTATACTTCCAACAGCTGAAGCTCCAGCCTGTACACAGTTACCCCTTAACGGAGGGTGGCATTTTGAAGCCAAGAAGCTGTATTCTACCCGTGTTGCAATCGCTAAGGGGTAATTTTGTGCAGAAATTCTGTAGAAGTACAAATATGCCGTTTTGGCCATACAACGTTGGTCTTGTTGCAAAAACGGTCTTCAACTCCAGATGGGTTCATTTTTTTTAATTTTAAGTTGTGGCATCGTCTTCCTTACAATATTTGTACCTAGAAAATCTAGTTTTACTGTAAAACAGTTAAAGTAAATATTTATACCCAAATAAGCCTATGAGCCAAAGTTTGCCATTTGGCGACTATGTGCAACGCGGAGGGTTGTCTGGCTAATATTTTCGTTTCGCATCTTTTTTTGAGGAATTTTATGTTATTTTACATCGGAAGTGCTATTGAAAACGCCTCATGTATACTGGCAATTGTCACTTTAACCATTTTATGTGTTTACTGGGTCATCGTGTATTACTCGGTTTCTTACATTTTACCTTTGGATTGTACTATTTTATGCTTTCAAATTGCATTTAAAAGTGTATGACTATTAGTTAAGTCAAATCCTAATACACACATGAAGCAACGTAGGGATTTAACGTGGGTAATTGACAATTACAAACAAGTTCAGAAGCTTTTGAAGGAATTTCATCAACTTTTTGGTATCCAGCTATTGGGCACATGTATGAGCTTCGTATTTCCCATACTGAGCACAGGTTTTGAGTATTTAGATCAAAAGAGTTTGGATCTTGGGAGTTGTTGGCTGTTATTGGAGGAATTCCGCACACTATAGCAATGGTCGTTCCGTTCTTTTTCTTATGTGATGCTTCGACAGCAATGATGAATGTGGTAGATTGTTACAACATTATATATAGCAAATTTAATTATTATTATTATTATAGGTTCGATTTTATTCAATCCACAAGATTCGACCAGAACATAATAAAACAATGACGCCTCGCTAAGCGAGCAAATTAGTCATTGCACACAGTAATTAATTATAAAAGATCAATTATTTTTAGTTACACATAATCAAATTTAAAAAAAAAGAAATAAAACAATTTAATTACTGTACTCAGTAATTAATTAGAACAGGTCAGTTAAATACACAGAATCAAAATAAATAATATCAACATTAGTCCAATATAATCACAATTTTTTTTCACTCTTTTTTGAAATTTCACTTCAAATTTTCCCATGCAGAATCCCATAAGAAAACTTTAATTTTATGGCATGTAAAAATCGGAAAAAGTGCCCATGTAGACTTGATACTCAATATACGCTACAAAACACCTAAAACGAACACACATGCCAAATCTTAGGTCAATCGGAGCTTAACTCACTTTAACCTTCCCTCGTTAGTTATAACGAAATTTTAATTAATATTTTAATTATTTTTAAACTCAAATTACTCTTAAACTAATTAACCAATCTGAATGATTTTTTTTCTAAAATGGTTCTTTGGCCATTGTCTAAGTGCATATAAACAGAGGTGATTGATTTTATGCAAAATGCTTTTGGCGCCATTTATAAATTTTTTGAACTGTTGATTTTGAAAATTCAAAATATGCATTGGGTATGCCTAGGTGGTGTGTTTTTATGATCTAGTAGTTATTTTATACTCTTAAAAAATTTCAATTTTGAATTAATTTTTCACCCCGCTAAAATTTTGAAATTTTTGGAAACCAAGAAAACACCTATCTGGAATTTCAGCAAGGAGGTCACATACAAATTTTAGGTCAATCGGTTAATAAATGAAGGCGCAAATCGCATTTTATGGTTCAAACTTCAGGTCGCCCCAGCTCGCTTGTCTTAACTTACCCCGGAAAAAGGAAAAAAACATATAGTCTTAGAATTACGAGATCTATCAATATATAACATAAAAGTTCGGAAAAAACATCACTGCAATCGAGATTCCGATAGCCAGCGTTCTCACTTAACTGTAAAGAAATTGACTGCTTTTCTAGAATTATTTCACCCTTTTGCAATAAATGGGATGAATATGTTGTCTACTTGAATATACCAACGCTGTACATCAAAATCGATTGCTATCAGACATCAAGTTTCATCCCACAACAAATACTAATGTAAATAATAATAAATAATAATAAAAATTGTAAATTTTCAAACATCAGTACATTAAACTGAGCAACTAGCAACTTTCATATACTTTCAGCGTTCTATTTTTCACAGCTTATTACAAACAAACCATTGGAAGTTTCAGGGAAATACTGGTGCGTCTCTAATTGCGTTCATTTTTATTTGGCAACTTTCAATTAATATCATTAAAAGCCAGTTGGATGAATTCGACAAATACCATGACATCCGCGCAAATTTTCCGATATTGAAACTATTCAGTACCTAAGTTTAAAAATCCTAAGAAACTCATTTCAACATTGATCGATGGTCATACCGGCGAGATAGTAAACCATCAAACCAGCCAAAACGATAACCAGCAGCCGGAAACGGGAGCTGACAGGATTGTTCCAGTTCATGTTGAAACTTAATCATGTTTATAAAGTGGTTCTGGTTTGCCTGTTATCAAGTCCAATCAATCTACAAAAGCAATCACGCTTTTAAAACAAAAAAGCAATTTGCAAAGTTTAAATAACTTGAAAATAGATATGCAGTGTTGCTTGTTTATCTTAGTCTACCATTACGTTCTCGGTACGGTAGTTATAACTTACATGGATCCTGCCAATGCTATAAACATAATCATAGAAACCAGCAAGCAAAAAACCTTTCATCCTAATACCTTTCCTAAAAATTTCAAATAATATCGCTTTACAGAGCTGTTGTTAAACATCTTGAAGCCAAATTTTAAACACAATCATTTTAATTATCAGACGTTTCCATTCAATTTCGTTTCAGTTCCTCAGCTCGGCTTTACTAAAACTTAGGGTTTGTTTGAAGTTGAGCATGGCGAATTTTATTGCCAATTATTTCTTGTTTTTGGCATTTTTTTTCACGTCAAAGCATGACTGCCTATCTTGAAATTTTTCACTATTTTGCAATAAATGGGAACAATACTTTGTTTACTAACTGTTTAAAAAAAGTTAACTTTGACATTGCATTTTGTCTTACGCCGTTTATGTTTTAAATCGAAACCGGTATACACAACCTAATTTCTAAAAAATATACAAGAAAATAATGGAACAAAAGAAAGCTATAAGGAAACCACCATTCGCTAATATATCAAAAGCAATTTCAATTTTAATCGATACTAATACCCAACCCTTATGAGGAGTGGAAATGGGCACCAAAAAATTGTTCCAATTCGTGTGGAAACTTGACAATATTTTAAACAGTTGTTCTACTCTTCATTATATCACATCCCATCAGTCTTCAAAAGCAATTAAACCTTAAAATTGAAAAAAATACCTTTAGTAGTGTTTAAGTTAACAATAAAATCGACTACTGCGGTGCTGCCTGTATGTTTCAGGCTACCAATACGTTTTAATAAGTCGGCACATACATAAATACATGAGTCTACTCAATGCTACGAAAATAATTGTAGAAACAACCTAGCAGAAAACGATCTATGCTAAAAGTTTCAAGCAGGTTTATACTTTTTGAACCCAATCTTCGCGTAAGAACTGCTTTTCAACCTCTTGTGGCTACATTTTTAAGATCATCAGTTTAGTTTTCTTACATTCCCCAATACAAGTTTGTTAGTCTACCTGTAGTGCTACACCAACTTACCGTTCATTTAAAGTTCACCATGCTGACAAATAGCTTTCATCAATTGATGTTTGGTTTTTTAATAATTAATCTCAGTTCAAAACAACTGTAAAGAAATTGACTGCCTCTCTCGAATTACTTTTTCCCTTCAGCAATAAATGGGAAAAACATGTTGTCTACTTACATAATACAACGCCTTACTTCGAGATCGCGTGCTACCAGACACAAATTTGCTTGGAATTCCAATACCAAGGCTAGTGTCAATCTCAAACATCAGCACATTAAACCGAGGCAACTATCGTTTTTCAAATACGTTCAACGTTGTAATTTCCACAGCATATTACAGTTACACTTGAAAGATTTCGGCGAAAAATTGGTTCCATCTCGAACTGTATTCATTTTTCTTTGGCCACTTTTAAATAAATAGCATGAAAAGCCAGTTGGATGCATTTGACGCAAACCAGGACATCCACCCAAAATTTCCGGCATTAAAACTTTTGTTAATCTCACACCAAAATTGTATTGCAACCCAAGTAAAAGTTTTGCGACTCACCTTTGCTTTGGCTACTGCCTCCGCACATCGTGGTCCCAAGCAAATTTCCAACACCACTTTAGCAACAGTGATTTATACGCTGTTCATCGCCATTTGTACAGGAATGCCAACGGTAGGATTGTACCTGCGCTTTTAAGGGATTACAACAGTTTCATACTCAACACTCCAAAAACTCTACAGACCGTTTGCCTTCATTTAAAAAGACGGTTGCATTTTCAGTGTGACTCAGAAATCCAGTCGGTGCTCACAATTGCAGAAATTCATAATTTTACTTTCGATCTACATGATACAACAACCAAAACCGTTTCAAAGTTTCGTGCATATTATTTTTTTGAAGGTCCAGAGGTGCTTGTCAGTAGTGTAACGTATGATCGAGCATTTTTACTCCCATTGCTGGTTATGGTTCAAAATACGTTTTCGTATTTTAATTCAGATCATGTTTACTATTGTCAAAGAAAAATACCTACACGCGGTATACCGTTGTTGAGATGTGGAGTTTGGTGTGAGGCGTTCCCAAGTGAAGTTTGGCTCGTTTTGTCCTTTTTAATCGTTTTGTCTACGCTGTACTCATACAAATGCAACTTTCATTTAGAAAATGTACTCACCAAAATGGGACTATCTTTCACTAATTTTGGGACAAGGTGAAATAACAAAAAAACAATTACGATTCCTAGTCGTAATTGCGTCAATGCAGATAATATGTCTACAATTATATGGCAACGGGTTGACCAGCATTGTCACCGTGGCGTTGCAACCAAAAGGTTTTAATACACTTAAGGAGTTAATTGCTGACGGTTACAAGATACTATACAATCAAGCTTTTTCATTACAACCTTTGGCTGAAAAGTATCATCACGACTTAAACAAGTCTGGTTTCACCGTGGAGGATGTATTTCATCTTGACAAAAACATAAAATTCTTAAGCGATATTCTGCGAAAAATCGCAACGGATAAAGAAAAATTGGCTGATATTATTAGTGGAAAACCTAGCTTACAATATGAAGCATTCAGCTTCATTTTTAAGACGACGATTGGGCTACCAAATTAATTGCCACAGTTTGGAAGAAACTTTTTTAGAGAAACTTTACAATTGGCACTTGAAAACGGAAAACCAGTTTTGGATGCAGCGTACATTACAACAGATAGAAGCGTCGGGATTAAGCTCTAAATGGGATGAGTGGTCGACCTGGCATTTCCTACTCATAGGTGGCGGTATGAATTCCAAATACACGCCTGGCTCTGATGTCGTCGATACTAGCAAATTCAGTGCTGTTTTACTCGCATGGTTCTTTTTTCTGTCATTCAGTTTTGTGGTTTTCTGTATTGAGGGGAAATTTTTGAAAACCATTCATACAAATGTTAAGGTCAAGTTGTCTAACATTAGGCTGACCAGACCCAGAAAGTCCCCTATTCAAACTGTCTGTCCTCTAACCAAATAGGGTCCTTTGAACATCCCCAATCGAAAACCTTGTCCCAGAACGTCCCTAAAGTAAAATTTTATTTAGTTTTAAAACTATCCTCTGATTCTTTTAAATTTTGGCTTAAGTATAGTTTTTGAGAGGAGAGGGTTTTTAAAAACTTCGTAACAATAGCAGTTATTCGCCTGATTTTGTCAAAAGTTTCAACAGTGATGAAACATTTTTGTGGGGTGTTTTTTTAAAGGACTAATTTGGTGTTCACCTTTTTTTTTGCCCAGCAGTAGTTTTTACATTAGAATGTCTAAAAATAT
>LJIJ01005786.1:0-10986 GCA_001718145.1 Orchesella cincta
GCTATTTGTTTTGGCCAAATTGAAATGGCATGGAATTGTTAAAAGGCAACAAAGTAAGAAAACGCAATGGTGTCAACAGTTGCTACCTCTAGGCACGCGGCAAAGGAAATGTTTTCAAGATGCCAATTTTAACGGAGAGTCCTACTCAACGTATTTTTTGGCATTTTAGTTGAGATAGGGGAGCGTTAAAAGCGTCTTTCAAATGTTATAAGCTGGTTGCTTCTTTTACATTAGCCTCACAATAAACCAAATTAAAGTCTAAAATTTAAGCATTTAAGCTTTTTGCTTAAAAATAAATTTTACACTATGCTAATAGGCATACGCCTATGATTGCCAATTGTCGGATTAGTCAAAGATCTTCACACGTGATTATAAATATTAGAATTGTTCCATTGTCACTAGGCTTTGTATTTTGCCATCATTATAGTTGGAAAAGTAATTTCATACGATTTATATATTAATTTTACCCATATGATATTTTATTATTTCCTATTCGGCATTCATGTAAATATGAAATTGCGTGCACTAACTGTGTGTGGGTTGTGGGCCCTCTTGCATGCAATATAATACTAACTAACTGAACTAACTATCCTAACATTTCATTGGCATTTTAGGTGAATTTTAATTTACAACAACATTAGAATAAAATTAAAACTGAATAGCGATCGTGTTTATTAAAACGTCATGTATGTCAGGTTTTTTGTCATCTCGTTTTTTGGCGGTTGTGCAACAACCTGGCGTGCGTTTGTTGGTATTTTTAACCGATTACCGGTATCAGCGATTTGAAAATGAATATGGCAAGCGCTTACAAGTTTTGAAATGGCTAAATATGAACGCCAACAAATCAATACTTGTCTGCGCATCGTGGAAATAGTCTGATACTATTAGCTAATCGACGGAGATTCATACATTTTCAAACGAAGTGTACATGCAGCAATGCAATTTTATAAGATGTCCGCAAATCCTCGTAAAAAGAGCCATTTTTGAAATTATTTTAAGAATCTCTAAGCGTTTAGCTATCTTCGAAATGGGTAAGTGCGTTGCGTCAAGTTAAATGAGTGTTTGGCTTTATGCTTACATTAGCATAAAACAGTCCAGTTTAAATTTTAATAGGAGGTTCTTTATTCGTTGAGGGCGCAGTTGAGTGTGAAGCCGCATAACAATAGTCTAAGAAATTGCTAAAATTAATTGTATTTAGCCATTTCTTTAACCGATTTTTATACACGTTTGCTTCCTTCTAAAGTTCTTAATATCACTGTTCTATATGTGCGAATACCTTACATATGTACTTTTAAAAACTAGCATAACAGAGCTAACATTCTGGTTAAAAATGCTTGTGACTTTTCCTTAGGCTGCGCATTTAATTCTCAACTGCTCTTGAATCCGCGCCACAAAACGCAATTCGGAGAGAAACTCTAACAGGGACTCTGAAAAAGCATCAGCCGTTTGTCCCAAAGAAACACAGAATGAATCGAGCCAGAGAAGAAAACTATTATAATATTACACGGCGAATGTCTAAAAGACAACTTTTGACATGCAAGTGACGATATAATTCGGCTTCTTTTTTCATTGGGAGGAGACGTTTCTACATTAAAACTCAACATAAGGATTGTAAAGCAAATATTTGTTTGCTAAGCTTATTTAGGCAACGTCACGATGCATTCTTATAGCAAAGTTGTTTTTTGCCAAGGTTTGTAGCCTATAGCCTTTAAGTCATTAGCAAAAGTACTAAATGCAAAGCGTTGCGTAACACTTGCCAACAAACACATTTGAGTCAATCATCAAATAGTCTGATACTTAACTAATCGCGGAGATATACATTTAGGCGAAGTTTTCTTATTTCGCGTTGCTAGTTTGGCCACTGAAGCACTTTTATGCAGTCAAAAGCACTAAGAGGTCAGTGCAGTGGCGCTCTAATTGCTACTTCAATTGTACGTTAAATTGAATAAAGCGTAGAGACTCGACAATCGAGCCAACTTTGACAGCATAGACACGTACTTTGTGGCTGTAAGTTAATGACGAAAGCAATGGCTAAGCAATCACCATTTGTTATAGCTGTAAAGTAAATAAGTGTATCCGGCTGAACGAGAAACCGGTTTTCTAAACGCATTGCAATGAGCGAATAAGTTATTCGTGATCTGTACCTGATAGCATAAAGCGTTGAAGCCTACTTTGTGTACCGGAATATCCAGTTATTCTAGCCACATCCTGATCACGCAGTCATTAAGACAAAGAAAGTGATAAAAATTAGCACGATGCTGTTACTAATCTACTTATACCACCCAAAGTGAAACGTGCAAGTGCAACTTTGAGGGGTGCACAAAATCCTACTACACCAAATATTCATTTGAAGTTTTATAAAACTTATTCGTAAACTACAAAAATGAATTATCTGTTGGATTTCAAAAGGTTCGCCTTTTATTTTAAATACCTTTTAAAATTAGACTGTTGAATTTCTAAATTAGCGAAATCTATATAACCCTCTCTACATTTTGACTACATAGCTTTCCGAGTATTGATAAGAATTAGAACTTAGCTATTAAATTACAAAATTTTTGTTGTCAACAGCTACTTTTCTGTTTTGCAATATCAGATTTGAATATACGATGGTCAAACCATTGTTAGTACGTGTTAATAAGCGGCACTTAACTCCAACTGAATTTTGTTTATCGCGTTTAAGATTTTACGGTTGCCAACACCATACCTTCGTATTTGCAACCGTACCCAAAACAATTTTGTATTGATTTTTGATTTAATTAATACGGTTTTAAAAAGATTTATGCAACCCTCAACTAGTTTCCAACCAACTCGGTTGGGGGCTTCTGCTACACTCAACAGCCCTTCTAACTTGCAGAACTTGAAAAACAGAACAGTATTATGGAACAATTTTTCCAATTATGTCTTCAACTATAGTCTTGTTGACACCCATCACATCCAGGCAGAATGTACATAAAATTGAACGATTAATCATAGTGTGCCAATATTCATGCAAAATGAAATGGAGCAATAACCGCTCTTAAGTAATAACAAAAAGGAACGATTTTGAAGGCTGCGACTGAGTATTATTACATTTAATACCTGGATTGGATAAAGTATCTAAACTGATATGTAAAAGCCATCTTGAATTATTTATAAAGTACGATTTCAGACTTTTCAGTAATAATGAAACTTTGATGTAGTCGAATAAAATATAACCTTTGTTTTAATGCACTATGTTCATACCACTAAGATGTCGGGCAATTTCCGGGTTAGAAAGTCCATATCACTATTAGTCATGAACTATAATCATTGTTCAATTCTCGAAAACACTGTTTACTATCTCAGAACTCAGAAAGAACTACAAAACTTGAAACGGTTCTACAAGATCCACAACGTGTACCAATTCCTGCGACAATCATGTTGCGACCAACTGAAATTGAATGCTCGGAAGCTTAACCATCGAATATAGGTAAATATTGCATTGGCGAAATACCTTTCCGCTTCTGCGCTGCTAACAGCTCTGCTAAGACGTTATGACGTTCCATTATTTTAAACGTAAAAGTACGTTATTTGGTTAGCAAGTCTACGCTTACGTTAAAAGTCATTTTTGATCCAATCTAACATGCACCTTTTATCAAATTTCATAATGTGAAATTCACATTCATTTTAAACACCGCAATTATCAATTCTTCCTTCTCCACAGAATCTAATATACAAAGCCTAAACCAATAGTTATTTGGAGTAAATAAACGAAACCTAGTGCTTACTTAAAACTGAATGTCTCCAAAGGCATGAACGGCTCATTAATTGACAGAATCAATGATGAAGAAACAATGAAATATACCAAATAATACGGTAAGTTCAGCCACAGCAAAAGTTTGACATATGAAATACCATGAAATGTCAAGCTGTGTTGTGAAAATTACTGCTAGCCATGATTCCTGAATGCTAAGCAACTCTTCATTACAAACTTTCGGGTGACTAAAGCCAAAGAAAAAGTACGTAAGTGGCAAAAACTCCAAAGACATTGCGAAGAAAAAATTCAGGTTGTGACATGGACTAAAATTTACCGATTCATGCAAGAGTTGCTTAGCATTCAGGAATCATGGCTAGCAGTAATTTTCACAACACAGCTTGACATTTCATGATTTCATATGTCAAACTTTTGCTGTGGCTGAACTTACCGTATTATTTGGTATATTTCACTTGTTTCTTCATCATTGATTCTGTCATTAATGAGCCGTTCATGCCTTTGAGACATTCAGTTTTAAGTAAGCACTAGGTTTCGTTTATTTACTCCAATTAACTAATGTTTTAGGCATTGTATATTATATTCTGTGGAGAAGGAAGAATTGATAAGTGCGGTGTTTAAAATGAATGTGAATTTCACATTATGAAATTGATAAAAGGTGCATGTTAGATTGGATCAAAAATGACTTTTAACGTAAGCGTAGACTTGCTAACCAAATAATTTCTACGTACTTTTACGTTTTAAAATAATGTAGTAATGCGAACTGTCATAACGTCTTAGCAGAGCTGTTAGCAGCGCAGAAGCGGAAAGGTATTTCGCCAATGCAATATTTTCCTACCTATATTCGATGGTTAAGCTTCCCGAGCATTCAATTTCAGTTGTCGCAACATGATTGTCGCAGGAATTGGTACACGTTGTGGATCTTGTAGAACCGTTTCCAAGTTTGTAGTTCTTTCTGAGTTCTGAGATAGTAACAGTGTTTTCGAGAATTGAACAATGATTATAGTTCATAATCACAGGTGATATGGACTTTCTAAGCCGGAAATTGCCCGACATCTTAGTGGTATGAACATAGTGCATTAAAACAAAGGTTTATATTTTTATTCGACTACATCAAAGTTTCATTATTACTGAGAAAGTCTGAAATCGTACTTTATAATAATTCAAGATGGCTTTTACATATCAGTTTAGATACTTTATCCAATCCAGGTATTAAATGTAATAATACTCAGTCGCAGCCTTCAAAATCGTTCCTTTTGTTATTACTTAAGAGCGGTTGTTGCTCCATTTTATTCTGCATGACTACGTCACACTATGAGTAATCGTTCAATTGCATGTACATTCTCCTGGATGTGATGGGTGTCAACAAGACTATACTTGAAGACATAATTGGAAATATTGTTCCATAATACTGTTCTGTTTTTCAAGTTCTGCAAGTTAGAAAGGCTGCTGAGTGTAGCAGAAGCCCCCAACCGAGTTGGTTGGAAACTAGTTGAGGGTTGCATAAATCTATTTAAAATCATATTAATTAAATCAAAAATCAATACAAATTGTCTTGGGTATGGTTGCAAATACGAAGGTATGGTGTTGGCAACCGTAAAATCTTAAACGCGATAAACAAAATTCAGTTGGAGTTAAGTGCCGCTTATTAACACGTACTAACAATGGTTTGACCATCGTATATTCAAATCTGGTATTGCAAAACAGAAAAGTAGCTGTTGACAACAAAAATTTTGTAATTTAATAGCTAAGTTCTAATTCTTATCAATACTCGGAAAGCTATGTAGTCAAAATGTAGAGAGGGTATATAGATTTCTCTAATTTAGAAATTCCACAAAGTCTAATTTTAAAACGTATTTAAAATAAAAGGCGAACCTATTGAAATCCAACAGATAAATTCATTTTTGTAGTTTACGAATAAGTTTTATAAAACTTCAAATGAATATTTGGTCCAGTAGGATTTTGTGCATCCCTCACAACAGTAACCGCATCGTGCTTATTTTTATCACTTTCTTTGTCTTAACGACTGTATGATTCGGATGGCTAGAATAACTAGATATTCCGGTACACAAAGTAGGCTTCAACGCTTTATGCTATCAGGTACAGATCACGAATAACTTATTCGCTCATTGCAATGCGTTTAGAAAACCGGTTTCTCGCTCAGCCGGGATACACTTATTTACTTTACAGCTATAACAAATGGTGATTGCTTAGCCATTGCTTTCGTCATTAACTTACAACCACAAAGTACGTGTCTATGCTATCAAAGTTGGCTCGTTTGTCGAGTCTCTACGCTTTATTCAATTTAACGTACAATTGAAGTAGCAATTAGAGCGCCACTGCACTGACCTCTTAGTGCTTTTGACTGCATAAAAAGTGCTTCAGTGGCCAAACTAGCAGCGGAATAAGAAAACTTCGTTTAAATGTATATTCTCCTCGATTAGTTAAGTATCAGACTATTCGATGATTGAGTCAAATGTGTTTGTTGGCACGCGTTACGCAACGCTTTGCATTTAGTACTTTTGCTAATGACTTAAAGGGCTATAGGCTACAAACCTTGGCAAAAACAGATTTTCCTATAAGAATGCATCGTGACGTTGCCTAAATAAGCTTAGCAAACAAATATTTGCTTTACAATCCTTATGTTGAGTTTTAATGTAGAAACGTCTCCTCCCAATGAAAAAAGAAGCCGAATTATATCGTCACTTGCATGTCAAAAGTTGTCTTTTAGACATTCGCCGGTAATATTATAATAGTTTTCTTCTCTGGCTCGATTTATTCTTTGTGTTTGCTTTGGGGCAAACGGCTGATTCTCTCCGAATTGTGTTTTGTGGCGCGGATTCAAGAGCAGTTGAGAATTAAATGCGCAACCTAAGGAAAAGTCACAAGCCATTTTTAACCAGAATGTTAGCTCTGTTATGCTAGTTTTTAAAAAGTACATAAGTAAGGTATTCGCACATTTAGAACAGTGATATTAAGAACTTTAGAAGGAAGCAAACGTGTATACGTCACACTTATAAAAATCGTTTAAAGAAATGGTAAATACTATTAATTTTAGCATTTCTTAGACTATGTTTGGGTTCACACTCAACTGTCGCTCAACGAACAAATACCTCCTATTAAATTTAGATTGACTGGTTTTATGTAATGTAAGCATAAGCCAGAAAACTCATTTAGTGCACGCACGCACAACCCATTTCGAAGAAGCAAAACGCTTAGAGTATTCATAAATAATTAAAAATGGCTTTTTGCGAGGATTTGGGACATCCTTTAAAATTGCATTTGTGCATGTCACTTCGTTTAAAATGTATGATCTCGTCGATTAGTAAAGTATCAGACTTTTGCACGATGGAGACAAGTTTGCTTGTTGGCTTCATATTTAGCATTCAGAAACTAGTTAAGCGTTGCATTATTCATTTTCAAATCGCTGATACGGTATGGTTAAAAATACCAACACGCACGAGGTGTTGGCAACCGCAAAAAACAAGATGACAAAAACCTGATACATGGCGTTTTAATGAAACAAGATCGTATTCAGTTTAATGTGTTGTAACTTAAATTTTACTAAATGCATGAAATGTTAGGTAGTTAGTTAGTTTTATTGCATGAAGAGGACCACAGTCCACACACAATTCGCACGAATTCATATTTACATGAAGTGCGAATAGTAGAAATAATAAATATGTATGGATAAATTAATAAATTAAATGCATGAAATGTACTTTTCAATATATGATGGCAAAAATACAAAGCTAGTGACAATGGAACAATTCTAATATTTATATTCACTTGTGAAAGATCTTTCTAATTGGCAATCATAGGGATATGCCTATTGCGTAGTGCAAAATTTACTTTTAAGAAAAAAAGTTAAATGTAAATTCTAGACTTTAATTTGATGTTTAATGTGATGTAATGTAAAGGAAGTTTATAAAATGAAAGACACTTAACACCTATCTCAATAAAATGCAAAATTGGCTGAGTAGGACTCTCCGTTAAAATTGCATTTGAACATTCCCTTTGGGTGCTAGAGGAAGACTATTGACACCATTTAGGTTTCTTACTCTGTTTACCGTAACAATTCCATGATTTCAATTTGGGCAAAACAAATAGTTCTTACCGTAAGCGACGTAAGCTTCAATCCAAGTCTAGCGAAAAAGAACTTGTTCAGAACCTCATAACTGAAACTGGCTATTGGAACAGGCTAGAATGTACGTGACTCTGCTATCATAGTTGGCTCGTTTGACGAGTTTCCATGCTTGTACTGAAGCAATGTAGGAATAATTAGTTGTACGTACATGAAGTAGTTAGGTGAGTCACCGCGCTGACGTACTGCACTGATGATTTCTTTTCAAAAATTTTGTCAGTAAAAGCTTTGTCTTATCAAGATAGTATCTTGAAATTGGAGCCAAATGTAATAAATATTCCACTAATATTGTTTGCAAATCTCCACCACCAACAGTGCAATTACTCCAGAAAGGGTCTGTATTACAATGGTTGAGTATTACGATTATACAAAACCACGGAGCTAGCAAAAAAGGCTATGTAAAAGTGTGGTAGGGTTATAGTTTTAAACTGTAAGTTATCACGTTAAGTTTATGTTGTTCACAAAATGTCAACCAAACGAATGTTGTGAGGTAAACAACAATAGTTTGTTGGGTCATGACGCTTTAATGTATTGTAGTTAGAAGGAGTTTTCAATCATACTGAAAGGTATCAGAATTATTGTAACTAAAAGGTATTGAGATTAAAAGTGTGTGTAAAAAAATTAAAGTAGTATCGTCATTCTTTTTGAGATTTGTTTAATTGTATCAAGTAAATCGTTTTATTAGTGTTATTTTGATTTAAGAATGCTAGTTGTCAGGGGTATATGGTAAGCTTGTAAGGAATTAAACGTATTGGTATTGCATTAAGAAGGAGTTATTATACTGGTTGTAATTATAAATTTCGTAAAACATTTAATAAATAAATCACACGTTGCAATTTCCCATTAAACTTTTATTGAAATATTTTTTAATAAATGAAGAAAAACCAAATTAAACTGAAATATTGAAGAATAAAGATGACATTTATTCATGCATTTGTTTCATAAAAAGTTCATAAAGAGAAAATTCAATTTTAATTTAGCATCATCAGCTTTACAGCATCTCATGCGCTTTCCTACACTTTCCTGTCCAACAAATGAAACGGAGTAGAGGATGCCGAAGCTTTCTCTGGTAAGATTACATAAAGGTAAGCCGTTTGTTTCGTGATGATATCCAGTCCCTGTAAAACATGTATGAGACCTGGCATCTTGGAAGATCAACCGTTTTTCATTTTCTGAATGTTTCCAATTTTCAATATATTTTTATAGTATGAACCTCACACAACGCCCCATTGCTTTCCATATTTTAAAATCAAAAAGGTTTAACAGCAGGGCTAACACAAGCATAAAGTGATATTTGGAATCCTACCCAAAAATACAGACAACTAGCTGTAAAAAAGAAAGCACTTAATGTGTCCACTTTAAGTAAGAAGTTATTTTGCATTAGCCGAGGTGTACAAGTCATTCACTTTTATCATGCGTTCGCAGAAGGACAGCAACACAGCAATTATCAGTTTCTACACGTTCCTTCCTTACACAGAGCTTCCATTCACTAGAAGGACAGAAACATATAAATATGCAGTTTGGTTTCACATACGATTTTCAAAGCAAGTTGCGTATAAAAGAATATAAATATAAAAACAGGATGTGATGGAGATTGAGTTGAGATGAGTTTTTTTTGGTGCCCAAAGTTTAAAAGTTTGTTTCCCATCTCTCTTGAGATGTGATGTTGACGTAGCTTATTCAGTTGCATGATTTTTTTCTCACTTTTACTAGTTTTTTTCCAAGTTTTATATTTATAAGTTATCGACCTCCAGTTTTTCCTTTATTTTTGTAAATTATTTTTTTCGTGTTTATGTTCATTGTTGTTTCCCTAATGTTACTATCAACGATGAGAAATGGGTTTAGTGAAATTGAAGGTTGAATGCATTGCTTGCTTCACTAAGCGAAATAAAGAACGTTGATTAAAGATACATGAGGTGAAAGTTTAGAGAATGATTAGTAAGAAATCATGAAATTTCTTTCAGAAGCAGGCAATTTTTGATTGTAATGCAGAAGCACTTACATCCATCCAATACATCAAATAGGCTTCCATTTTGAGTTGAAGGAGTTGTGTAAGAGCAGATATTTTAGTTTCGTGTTTCATTTCTAATTGTACATTTTACCTTTTACTTTGGAAACTAGTGATTTACAAGTATCCGATCCACATTTCATATTTTATTTGATATCCAAAAAGTTTTAAGTCATTTTTGTTTGGTTGTCACTGTGGCTGTCGGATAGCCATTTTGGCTTGCTAATCATTTTTACTGGGTTTCACTCCGGCAATCCGATAGCCATATTGGCTTGGACATTTTTACACGGTTGCCACCCCGGCTATCCGATAGACACCACGACCCACGTGGCCCTGACTGCTTTTAAATAAGTTCGAAGGGCTGCACAAAGTCGTAGAATGGCAAACTTTTTCATAGGGGTTTGAAATTTTTTGGTGTCAATTTTTTGTCACCTATTAGACTAAAATGTGGTTTTCGGTTACATATTTGTGAAGAAAACTGATTGCACCGTTAAGGTCTCAGAAAATGCATCCAGACGAAGTTGTGGCTGGGTTGCCCCAAGACCTATGTTTTTGAGTAGAACAAGGCATTTCTTTTCCTACAGAATTTTGACAGTACCTTCTCCGTAGCCACCTATATCCCAATTAAGATCTCTTAGCTTCACAACGTCACCCTCAGCTACGGAAAGCTGATGGCATTTTGCCGCTATCACAGCTAAAATAAGAAACAAAATCATCGGATGAAAAAGCTTCAAGTGAATTAATTTTTACAGCTTATTTTCCATTTTAAAGCAAGACTCCATTAAATTAACACACTAGCAACGAAACAAATGGGTATCAGAAACATTTAAAAGCTAGAAGTCTTAATTGTCATTGTCAATTTAAATAAACTATAGTTTGCAACTTCCGTCCAAGACTGAATTATTATTAGTCACCCAGCAATTACTTTGTCTCTTCTTAAACCGCATCTGGAGCATCAAACAAACACTTGTCAAGATGAAGCTCATTAACGGAGGCGGAACATTTTTAATGATGACACTTTACGCTTTGTTATTTTAACGTTGATGTAGAGTGCGCCACGGGATCATTTTAATCGAACCTATGCACGATACGATATGCTACACC
>LJIJ01005787.1:0-10985 GCA_001718145.1 Orchesella cincta
TACTCAAGTTAAACAGCAGACAATACCACACCGTCATTCGGTGTGTTCGATAAGCTGTCAACCCCACTGCTCAGCAAAGCAGGCTGTATTGCCCTCGGACTTCTCCATTCTGATTGGCCACGTTCGAATTAACCGAAAACAGCGTCAAAACCCAAGAGAAAATCAACATCATCTCATCTGGAGTCAAGCAATTCCCCATGAGATTCCTCCAAACTCTACAACTGATGAGATACAACAGAAGATTCTCAAGCAACTAGCAGAAGCCTTTGATGACAGTGTCCTGAAGCCAATGATTGGAGCACCGATGAAAATTGATCTTGTTCCTGACGCCAAACCCTGCCGCCGTACAAAGCTTATACTATTCCATTCCACTGGCGTGAACAAGTCAAAGCCCAACTCGATGACATGAAAATAAAGGGCATCATTGAAGCAGTGCCAGTCGGGGAAGCGGTTGACTGGTGCCACCCAATGGTCATAGTACCCAAGAAAGGCACAACGGAGCCCCGAATCACAGTGGATCTCACGGGACTAAATAAGTACGTGCGAAGACCAGTGTATCCAGTGAAAGTCCCCAGGGAAGCCGTAGCAAGAATCCCGCCTGGAAATAAGTACTTCACAACCCTAGACGCACGGCATGGATACTGGCAAGTTCCCCTAGACGAGAGCAGTAAGAAGCTAACTACTTTCATCACGCCGTGGGGTTGCTTTCGCTATTGCCGCAATGTCATGGGACTTATCTCAGCAGGTGACGAGCATAACAGGCGGGAGACGAAGCCATCAAGGGAATAAGCAACGTTGAGAAAATCGTAGAGGACATTCTCATTTATGACGACGACTTGGAAACCCATACAAAGCGTGTGATGGAAGTCATTCAACGTTGTTTGGACCACGGAATGACGTTGAACGCAAAAAAGTTCAAATTTGGAAAACCGGATGTGGAGTGGTGTGGTTACAGGGTTAACCAGGATGGATACACACCGTCACCCCATCTCGTCCAGGCTCTACAACAATTTCCAGTCCCAACTTCCAAAACTGACGTGAGGTCATTTTGTGGACTCGTCCAGCAGTTCGAAGCCTTCTCATCTCGAATTGCTGAGTTAGCACTACCAATACGGGCACTCCTCCCGAAAAATGCAGCGTTTATTTGGGAACCTCTACACCAAAAAGCATTTCATGAAATTATTCAGGAGTTTTCCAGTCCCCGAATTCTGGCCCAGTTTGACCCTTCACGTCCAGTTCGTCTGGAAACTGATGGCGCGCAGTCCAAAGGTCTGGGGTTCGCTCTCTGGCAGGAACAAAGCGATAACAGTTGGAAATTACTCCAAGCGGGTTCCAGATTCGTAACGCCAACCGAAGCCAGATACAGTGCTACCGAGATCGAGCTGCTCGCCGTCACGTGGGAAAGAAATGTCGCATGTTCCTTCTTGGGAAACCTTTCGAGCTTGTGGTTGATCATCGCCCCCGTTTCCATTCTCAACGCAAAAACCTTGGATGAAATCGAGAACCCCCGACTCCAGCGTTGAAGGAAAAATTAGCTTGCTTTCGTCCGCAAGTTGTATGGAGAGCTGGAAAACAACACATTGTTGTCGATGTTTTCTCCCGTTATCCATCGTCTACCCCAACGGCAGAAGAAGAGGAGGATTGTGACGTACCTACAAATTTTGCTGCGATTTTGAAGGATCCGGAAGATGGGACGGACATTTTGCAAGATCCTATCTTGTTGGCAGTAAAAGACGCAGGAAGCATATGCAGTGAGTATGGAAGACTCCTCCAGTTGATCAGAAACGGATTTCCAGTGCATAAACAAAACATGGACAGAGATCTGGCATCATACTTCAAAATCAAGGACGAGCTCCGGGTTGAAGATGGCATCATTATGTGGGGCAGAAGGATCCTCATACCGGAAGCGCTAAGACGTAACGTACTGGAAACCCTCCATGCATCCCACCAAGGTCAGGAGAGGACCCTTCGTCGAGCACGTCAAGCCGTCTTCTGGCCTAACATCTCCAATGATGTTAAAAATCTCGTTCGTGGATGCAACGAATGTTCATCTCGCTTACCATCCCAGCAGAAGGAGCCCATGCTTGTAGAGCAGTCGTGTACACGTCCGTTTCAATGCGTTGGGGTGGACCTATTCAAATACGCTGGCTACGAGTACCTCGTCATGGTGGACAAGTTCTCCGGATGGCTTAGCGTGGCCAAATGCGGCCACAGCGCAAATACTAGCCGCGTCATCCAGCTACTTAAACAAATGATGGTCAACGTAGGAATCCCCGAGAAACTCATCAGCGACAACGGACCCCAGTTTTCGAGCTTTGAGTTTAAAAACTGGGTCCGGAAGTGGGGTATTGTCCATGATCCATCGTCTCCTCACTATCCTCAAGCCAACGGTCTAGCTGAGTCTGGCGTGAAGGCAGCGTCTCATCTCATCGCGAAGACATCACCAAATGGAGATTTGACAACTGACGCCTTTCAACTCGGGCTCATGGAGTTGCGAAACACCCCAAGAGCTGACGGTCGCAGCCCAGCTGAACTCGTGTTCGGATTCCCAATACGCACCAAACTTCCGCTACATCGAGCTCAGTTCGCTAAGGAGTGGAGAAAGCAAATGGCTGAGGCAGATACGCGTGCTAGCAGATTGAAAGAGAAAGCAGTCAGCCATTACAAACAACAGCCAGACCATTGCCCCACCTTACACGAGGAGAAATTGTTCGCGTGCAAGACCCCGTCACAAAGGAGTGGACCAGAGTCGGAGAGGTGATTGATGTCCACCACCGTGGCCGGAGCTATACCATCCGAACGGAGTCTGGTAGAGTCTTCTGGAGAAACCGGAAGTTCCTACGCCGTTATTACAAGGAGCAACACGCGAGAACGGAAGAGGAACCTGCAGGAGGATCAGAACCACGGAGGTCTACACGTCTTCGTCGAGTACCGGAGAGGTTCACCGCTCAGATCCAGCTTGACCGGAGGTCAAACTCCAAAGGGGGGCATGAGGGACGCTATCCAACTTTGCCCCAGACATCTGAGAACGGTCACCGCGGTCAACTGAAGACACAGCACATGGGATGCCCAGCAGCAGCAGCAGCAGCTAGTAGGATGTAGGAGATCATCATTATACTATTGAATCGATCGTCATGATCGTACTCATTCTTTGTACTGTCTCATTCATATACCTTGTTAGCGTTTATATTTGATTGTAGTAAAGCTAACTTATCATTAATCTGAACCTGATTAGCAGCGCCGTTGTCTTATCATTTATCATCGCAACGGGCGCACCACAAGTTTGACGTTATTGAAATGAGGAAAATTCTCACCACGTAATACATTCATGCTTTATTGCAAAGAAACTGTGAGTAACTTACTCTTGTAGGAATTAAATGCTCAATTTACTTAGAGGTAGCGCAGAAGAAAATTCTTTATTTACATTTAGTAAACTGTACGAAGCCAGCGATTATATTATCTACACGTCGAGTTTGAAGACAAAATATTCTCGGTTATTTCACATTTCTAGAATTTCTAGATATTAACACAGATCACATTGTTACTTGAATTAATATCAGTACGCAAAACATATTGAATATTGCAATAATGTGTAAGTTTATTCACTTCACAATTCGAAGTTACGAAGTTTTAATACGTTTTCAAGACACCAGTTCTTGCATTTAAACAATTATTTAATTTTAATCTGATCTATTGCAAGTTCAATTCACGAAAAAGTACATTATGTTTGTGCAACAATTGCTTTTATCGCATTAGCATCATGAGGGAAAGCACAACATTGTTTTATGAAGATCATTACTTTAATAAAAATATTTAGGAATCCAAACTGTATACATTTGTATGCGTAACCGCTTAAATAATGTGATTATAGCGATAATGTCGAAATTCCAATCACAATTTATAATGAGTTCGCTCGTTGATAACTTTTAATCGAAGCAGTTCGTATACTAAATGTGAAACTATATACTTTAGATCACTGATGCAAAATCTTTTAGCAATTCGAAATCTTCCTGTAACTGGGTCCCAACTTCCTCCATGTAATGCACTGCCCCTATGTGAGCTGGGTGCTTTGATCCCATTTCCGTTTACATTGATTTCGTACTTTGCTCGTGAGTAACATATGTATGTCAAATTTCATATTGCTTGAGGCAATGTTTTTAAAATTATTGTGTAATTACTTATTTTTTGAATTGTTTTTATATGTGTCGGTACACGCACAAAGAACATGAAACCGATATCAGACTTGGGAAAATCAGTGTTTATATCAGAAAATTAATGAAACCCATCCCTAGGAGAAATGACTGTCAAGATATTGGCTCAAAACGGTTTTATTTTCAAACAAGTTTTAATAGTTATCAGTGCTATTTTATAATTCAATTTGTGTGGTTACAATCGCTTTTGAATATAAATGTTCTTCCTAATAAACTTGAAAATGTCCACACTGTTAGGCAAAAGCTAGAGAATAAAGTTTCACCTGTTTACCACCTCTAAAAGTTAAAAAACAGTGTTACTTAATAAACTATTATGTTTTCATTTATTAATTATCTGTCAAATAAACAAACAGCAGAAATTACTGTATCCCACCAGCCATCATTAAAACATAAAATGAAAAGTTGCTATGCAGTGTTGTGTAAATAACAACTTGTTCTAGGTATCTACGCTGTGTCTGAAACAACTAAAGCAAACAAATTACAATTACAAAAAGTAGTAATTCTGGTATAATCATATTCCTAAACTTTAAATGAAAATTTCCTTCTTTACGATCCATATAACCTGTTGTCAGTTCTGCTATCATTCAATGGTAGATTCAGTTTGCTCTTATATTGAATTTAAAATCATGTACGCATCCTCGCTTAAACTATTAAAAAAGTTGATCATGTCACTAAAAGATAGCCTCTCATCGGGATTGAAATTCCAGCATTCCAGAAGTTTGGCATAACTAAAATAATTTGGTGTGCTATTTATACATAACGAATTAAGAAATAACGCATATGATTTGGAGACTTACATTTCTGGAGATGCAAAATTAGGATTTGGAAGCCTTAAACCGTTTTCTAAATCATTTGCAAAGTCCACATTCCAGTTTAGTCCGGCATACGGTATTTTACCTGAAACCCGACAAAACAAAACACTTTTGAAAATTGCATTTCATTTGACATCCTAGTAGCATAGCAAATATGTACCAAGGGTGTATATTTCCCAAAGTGTGATTCCATAACTCCACAAATCAGTTTTTGATGTAAACTCCATTTTCGTCAAAGACTCAGGCGCCATCCATTTCCAGGGAAGCGGTTCTTGTGAAGATTTCACGTACTTTTGGTACTCGTACAGTTTACGAGAAAGACCAAAATCCCCAATTTTGCAAACCAAGTTTTCGTCCAGCAACACATTCCGCGTGGACAAGTCCCCGTGAACGACACGTCTACTTTCAATATATTGCATTCCTTTTGCAATCTCCAATGCAAAAATATTGAGGTCACGGAAGTAAAGAACGGACCCATCTAATTCCGTAGTTTGTCTGATTAGACGCCGTTGAGTAGCAACATTCTTTTCTTTCTCAAAAAAAGCTTTCCAGGGACCCCATTGCGCATAATTCGGTCGAAATATATAAAACACCTAAAAATGTGTTAAATCGAATTATGAGGCGAAGATTGATGTTTGATTTATTTTGAGGAAATAATAACATACCCTTGTAAATTTCTTCTACATACGCTCCAAGAAATCCTACAACATTTGGGTGGTTACCAACATAAGAAAGAACTTTGACTTCTGTAAGAACACTTTTAAAAGTGCTCTTGGAACAATCCCCGTTTGGGCGCTTAATTGCAGCTGGAACACCCTTTGTCAATCCGTGATACACCGTTCCAAATGCTCCAGATCCCAATATTTTGTTGAAGTCTAGAATATTCAGCAAAGCATTTTGAAGTTGAATTTTATTAGGTTAGCATTAAGCATAATGCAAAATACCCAAACACAACCGCGCGTACCAATGATAAGGTCAGGTAGATCAAGCCTATACTCCTCGTTAAATTTCATACATTCAACACTTCCCATCAATTCCATTTCAGTGTTAGCTGGTTCAATGTTAGTGGAAGCTCTTCCGTTTAAAAACTCCTGTACTTCTGAATCAGATAATAATCGGGTTAAACGCTGAAGGTTTTTGTAGCGGAATCCAAAGCAAATCCCAACTATCACAAGAACAACCACAACCACAGAGCTAACAGATGAAACGATTATGACAACTGAGAAATCCTCGTTATTTGACGCGGTAAAATGTGGTGAAGTTGATAAAGTTGTTGGATACCACATTTTTTGACGCCTGAGTTCTAAATCAATGTGTAAACAATTAAAAGAAAATTAAACCCTTTCAAACTTTACATTATTGTCGCTTGACGTTGTAAGCCACATTTGTGAAATTCTTTATAATCCTTACCGGTAACCTTTTCTACAAATGTTTGTGGATTAGTTAGATCGGAATAGTTTTTAATTCCCCACCAACCATTCTGTTTGGGCAACGACTGACCATCAAATGCAACGCCAACAAAGTAACTGATATCATATTGTGTTCCAAAAGTTTTAAATAGCGCTAGAAAGCTAGTGAAAGTATCCACTTCTTCATCGTTTTTAAAATCAATTTCAAAATCAAAATCAACACGAAAGTAAACTCGCAAATGAGGAGTCATCTCATCCAAAGTCCGTTTCAAAGCCAAATGAGAATCTAACAGGTTTTGCAATTCTACTGTTTTGTACCTCCAAGAAAGGGTTTTAAAGGTTTCTTTGATAACAAGATAGTTTACTGTTTCAAATAGCTCTAAGAATACGTCACTGAAAGTAAATTTCCGGAGCATCTTGTAGCACATTTCTACAGAAAGCAACTCAATTCCACACGTAATATTTGAAAGTTTTTGCATACTTCATCATGCTTAAAACTGTCTCGAAGTTGTTTGAATTCGAAATATTTTTCACATTATTCATCCCGGACTCCAAAACCAGCTCTGCATGAACTCCATTTACCAATCCCTTTTCAAACACTTTTTTGAGTTGATCAATAAACGAGGTAAATTCTGGCAAGTTTTTTTGATGCTCTGACATTGCATATTTCACAAAAATTTGTGCGTTGAAATCTCGGGAGGTCATTTTGTGCTCAAGTGCGGCAAGTAAGTTCCCAAAATTGAAACTTACGCTAATTTCCACCAAACGAAACCGATAAAAAATAAAGTGCAACATGGTAATACACTCATCCTCAGTCAATGACCGGTTGTTGAGAATGCTGCTGTGATGAAACACAGTTCCAGTTTTGGGATTATGAAAAAAGTCGTCCGTTATCTTCCATTTTCGTCCTGTCCAATCTATACATGCATCTGGTTCCCAATTGTGGATGGATTTGACATAGTCATGCATTAAAAATGCAGGACTGCTAATGCTGCTCGACTTCATTTGATTACCTTTGCCATTTTTTACGGTCCACTCTGGATAAGGGTAATTTAACTGACGCAAAAGGGTATACCACTTGTTAAAAATGCTATATTCTCCCCACTCATCCCATTTTCTGATAACTGGAAAATCCTCTAGCTTAGCCCAGTTAAAAATTCCTTCAACATACAAATTAACACCAGGCAAAGCAGGCTCAAGTTTACCACAAAACAAAGAATTAGATCCTGAATTATCTTTTGGATCAAACATTTCAATATAAATTTTCACGGAAGGAAGCTTTTCCATAATTCCTTTTCGAAACCGGTTAACAGCGTGTAACTCCTTTCTTATTGCGTTTTCAAAGAAAAACGAGTATTGCCTTAGCTCTTTATACTTTTCTAGTCGTATTTTGGTGGATAGAATATAAAAACTTCCATTAATGCTTTGGCAAGATCTCACAACATTTTCTAGATTTGACTCATTTAAACTTTGGAAACTGGTATTGTATTTGCATCCAATTGTTAGTTTGGGGGTAATTTGTTTAGCAATTTCGGAAGGTAGACTGGGTAAACGGCCTACATCTTCGATTCCAAAAACGATAGTAGCTTTTTTGTCGGAGTTTAAACGCGACGGTAGTTCTTTACAGTAGGACCAGCCACAATCCAAAACAAGGTCTATTGAAGATACCATTTTGCGTATATTCGGTGGTCGGATGCTTTCTTTAGGGAGATCATTCCACAATTTCCAATCACCTAAACCGAATTAATACGTTATTACAGCAAAATGTAAAACCTTCTACGGTATTGAGTGAGTGAGTTATTTCTTACCACTGTCTACAATGACCATCTGATGTCGTTGAAAACTGGCAGTAAACCATAATAAAGCCGATAGGATCTCTTCATCCGGAGACCTACCCCATGTGGGCTTTCCAAACAGTGGTATTATAGAAAATTGTGTCATTTCGGAAAGCTTATTTCTCGAATTGGGCACCTGAAGTAGAATGGAGCCCCGAGTTTTGTTTGAAGTTGTCCAAATGGAAGCATACCGAATTAGCAAGTTTTGATGCTCATCTTTCCCAACGCTATAAGGGTTTGAATAGTAAATGACAGTCTTGTTCGGAAAATTAAACTGAACTTCTTTGGATAAAAACTTCATGCGAGTTTGGAAGAGGCCAAAGGATTCTGTGACACCTCTTGTTGTGCCGAACTTCAGATTTACTACTAAGATGGCTGAGTCATTTTTCCAATTAACTAATGAATCGCATCCATGCAGTGATTCATCATAGCTTACACCAACAAACATTCGGTTGTTAGAATCAATTAGATCGTCAAGTACTTCTGCGGACAGAATGGGTATCCCATCACAGCCGGTGTCTTCGTTCAAGTGCAATAAAAGTTTGGGAGAGCAACCTTCAAACGTTTGGTTGTAGAAGAGATATAACTGCAGTGTATTATTTTTGGATCCGTGAAATCTGTGCGAGGAAAATAAAATGGTCAACAATAATGTATTTTTAATTAACTGCGATGAACTCAAGTATTTTTAAGGTCAGTTCTTAATGTGTATGCAACAACTATACTTACGACCAAGATATAAGCAACTGGGTGTCCGAGTGTATGTTTAGTGTTTCGCGTAAGATGTTACACGCATCTTGAGTACGTGATTCCAACTCTTCAATGGTGCTCCCAGCTGAAAATGAGAATGTTTTTATTGTCAAAAGGAGCTAAACTTTATTAAAACCAATCAGTTGTTAAATTATCGTAATTACCTGTTGCATAGAAGATCGTAAAAGTGGTAGTGTTTTGTCCGATGAGATTGAATGCCGAATGTACATCGGAGAGAAAATCTTGTTGAGAAATTTCTTTAGAAATTAGCTCATTAACTGGTCTTGTCAAATCAAATATTAATCTTCTAATTTGTAGGTTTTCCTCTGCAGTAATGACACCTTGACTTATATTCGTCAAAATTAACAGGAGCGGTATTACCTCCATTTTTCGTCGCTGTGAGACAACACAATACCAACTAGTTTGCGACCTACGTGACTGGAAAATATTTGTAACACAATAAGGAAAGATAAATTAAATTTGACAAGGAATGGCATGCATACATTGATTAAAAATATATTTTTACACTGTCGCTGACTTAACAAACACATTCGTAAATCACAGTCATAAACCAACAGGAAGTTTTGAAGGCTAAACGTTTATGATTGGTATTTTTATGAATGATATCCATATGTGGTCAACCGAGTTGTTCATGTCCAAGTATTAGTTCGCAATAAATAAAAAGTAGCAACCTTCAGGATGTGGTGTGTAGACAAAATCATTGAACTTTAGTTCATCATGATATCATCATGGGTAATTAATACCAATCATACAAGTTTAGCCTTCAAAACTTCCTGTTGGTTTTTGAGCTTCGAATGAGTTTGTGAAGTGAATGACAGTGTAAAAATATTTTTAACCAATTTATAAATGCCCCTCCTTGTCAAATTTAATTTAGCTTTCCTTATTGTGTTACAAATATATTACAGTCAAGTAGGTTGCAAACTAGTTGGTATTGCGTTGTCTTGCAGCGACGAAAAATGGAAGTAATCCGGCTTCTGATAATTGTGACAATGTTTTGTCAAAATGAGATCGTTGCAAAGAAAAGCCAACAAATCAACAGGCTAATTTTTGATTTGACAAGACCAGTTAATGAGCTAATTTCTAAAGAAATTTCTCAACAAGATTTTCTCTCCGATGTACATTCGGCATTCAATCTCATCGGACAAACCACTACCACTTTTACGATCTTCTATGCAACAGGTAATTACAATACTTTAACAACTGGTTTTAATAGTGATCAGCTTTGTGTGACAATGAAAACATTCTCATTTTCAGACGGAAGCACTATTGAAGAATTGGAATCACGTACTCAAGATGCGTGTAACATCCTACATGATACACTAAACATAAGCTCAAATTCCCAGTTGTTATTATCTTGGACGTAAGCAAAGTGATTTCACTGGTAATGTTAATTTTATGGTTCAATGGGAAGTTGATGTTACCAAGTGATGACGATTGTAGTGAAGAAATCACACATTCACTGTTGCAAGGTAATGATTGGATACCCCTTTTACATTCATCGTCAATCAATTGCAAGTGCAAATACTTAGTTTTTGGGAGAGCAGCCGTAAAACGTTTGGTTGTATGAGATACTTTAAATGCAGTATATTATTTGCGGCTCCGTGAAATCTGTGTGAATAAAAATAAATGCATAAAAATGATATTTTCTTTTAATAACTATGGTAAATTCTTGAATAAGGTGAATAAAGTTAGTCTTAAGTGTGTATACAGCAATTTTACTTACGTCCAAAATGATTTCACTGGTAATGTTAATTTAATATGGCCATTGAAGCTGATTTAAACTAAGTGTTGACGAGACTGCAGTATTTTAATACATTTCGTGGGGGCAAACATTTGGGACAGAAAATAAGGGAAAATTATCGTTGTTATGATACATTCGATTATTTCGCTGAATTTCTTTTTTGAAATATTTTCTGTCCCAATCTTGGGGGCCGCGGTGCTAACGGAACA
>LJIJ01005788.1:0-10985 GCA_001718145.1 Orchesella cincta
ACTACTACATCCTGCTTGCCCGTCTCCATATGGAAACTGAATGACTTCTCCCCCCTAAAGGCTTGGCCTAAAGTCTTGCTTCTCAGTTCTTAAGAACGGGTTGCAAAAGTTTCCTGACAACGTGCAACTTCTCTTTTTAAACATTACACTTTTAAAAAAATAGGAAGAGCAATACAACAGAGCAGGTGATTGGGGTTTACAACGAGTTTCTTAGCAAGGCACCCAAAGATGATCCTAACCTCCACGTTGTTTTTTTTGAAATTGCTAATTTCTATTTGAGCACAATGCAACACAACTGCCAAGTCCTCTTAGAGAAAATTGCAAGCTACTACAAGCAAGGGAAAGAAGCTGAAAAACGGCAACTCTCGTTGGGCATTTCTACGAATTCATATGATGGAGTAAAAGAAAATTTGGAATCATTTCTGGGGCTAAAAGTTGAAGACAAAATTAGTAAACCAGTATCAACCATCTCTGTTCAGGAACGAGTTGGGCCTCTTCTCCATCGGAAGCCGTATTTGGAAAACCCTGTTCGCAAACGGATAATTTTGTGGCAACGCGAAATGACTGACAAAACAATCACTGACGATATTGTCAAACCCAAGTTGATTCAGATTGCCCCGAAAAAATTGTTTCAATTGAAATCAACAAACTTGTCAGATATGAGCTCCAGGACGGATGTCATTTACCAAAATTGCTTCATAGATTTGACCATTATTGACGAGCCTAACTTCAACCTTGCATGGGTGCAACTTGTTGCTGAGGATGAAAATGGGGACGCCGTTTTCGTATTCATTCATCAGTTGGAACCCACCAAGATCAACTTTGAGAGGTTGCAGTTTGGACGGAGGATCTGCATTTTGAATCCGTACATGCAGATCGGTCCTTTTGAAATGGAGAGAGGGATTCGGGTTGATGACCAAGATTGCCTTCTTTACTTGGGAGGGCTGAGTGACATGTGCCGCTTTTGTGGAGAGGAAAATGCTACGCTGAAGTGCGGAAAGTGTAAGCAAGCAAGATATTGCTCGAAGGAATGTCAGGAATATGATTGGAAGATTTTGAAGCATAAACGTATTTGTTGTCACATAAAAAATAGCGAGGTCTGAACTTTTATATTAAATCTTAATTTTTGGACTTACGTGTGATCTTGTTGTTTGTAGTTACTTTTGGAAAAAATTGAAATCGATTATGATTATATATGAATTTAGTATCTTGTTGAAAGTGGGAAGTGGCTGTATGAAATAATAAGCCTGAGATAAATGTCTCTAATGGTTGGTGTTTCATGTGTCAAATGTTTTAGCGTACGTATTTGTAATTATTCAATACTTCAATTTGTAGAAAGTTAAACTGTGTTATTTTATTAAAATTGTCATTACCTATTTTGCTTTTAGTATTTCATCAGAATATTTCTATTTGTTTGAAATAAATTATTTTATACATTTTACCACCAACAAACTTGAAGGCAACATTCAAGTTGAACTTGGGATCGTTTTTTGAGCAGTTTTCATTTTTCGGCAAACTTCGAATTGCAACAAACTGTAAAAGCATTCTCATAGTCCATAAATTTCACTAAAGTCGGTGCTTAATATTCTTCATCACAACATTGTTTACCATCTATTCAACAAGGTGAAGGAAAACTCTAAGGTTCATACAATAAACCTCAATATTTTCGAAAGAAATGCATTTAACATTATTCAGACGATTAGATCTCCGATAGAGTAATGCACTCTGGATTGTTTGTAAAATTGAAACACACAGTTGGAAATGACTGATGTTTGCCTAGTTTTTGAACCATCTCACCATCTGGGGTGGAGCGAGAAAAATGATTGCAACGCCAAGTACCTTGTTTCAGAACATTTGGGGTGTTGGAAAACACGTTCGTTGTAATGTCATCCTGATGCAATACAATCCAAGAAAAATTAACATGATACGAATATGATACAGACCTCCTAGCCTATTATGACTGAATTTTTAAAAACAATCATTCACTGATTAACTATTATCGTGATTTTTTTCAAGTTTTTTCGAGATTAGAGGGTAAAGTATAGATGACTTGATTTTAAATACATTTCAGTTTCGTGGTAAACTTTCCATCAAGATAACTAATACAAAGGGTGAACAGTCACGGACTAGCATTTATTCGGAAGTCATATGAGATAAGGGCCCAAACTGGACGCTTATATTGCTATATTGTATCTACAAGACTTCTGATCCAGAATGTTAATCCTACTTCTAATTTATTTTGTTAAGTCCAAAATTTAAAAAATTATGTCGTGTGATGATACTTACAGAAAAAACCATTATCAACTAAATCATTTATAAGGACGAGGTTATATAAAACATATTTTATTACAAAAAAATGTAGCATTTCCGAACAAACTACGAAATTGTTATAATATACCCGAATAGAAATGTTGGTTTTATCATTATCACTACATCTAAATAATCCAGTTGAACGGTTCTTTTTCAAATATAACGACGGCAATGCACAATTTAACTACTTATTACAAACTTTAAATTAATATATGACTAAGTAGGACGTTACGTAAATACCAAATGATTTTGTAACCAAGGTGTTAATATTGTGAGAAAGATAATTACAAAATTCTTAAAATTAGTTTTAAAATAAACATTTTAGGCATTCCTTGACATCTAGATCATGTCATTAACATGCCCGGATCATCCCATCCTTTTTAATGTTTGTGCTAGATATTATGGCATTTAGCTCACCTCCAGCTGCGGCTAGGCAGGCATATTTAGCTGCTGGGCAGCTGAGTTAGCTGGTTTGTAAATCTGTCAACCCAGGCAGGATAGCCGAAGTTTCAAAAAAAGGATGATAATGATTGACAACCTCCATCAACCGCATGCAAAAGGTAATGCAGCAGAATTCAGCTGCCAAATCCAATCCACAGTTAAAGGACCTTTTCAAAAATCCATGCACCGAGTTTTCTCTGTGCTCCATATATTCTCATAAACAGATACTTACAGCTACTTTGTTCTGCATATCGTAAAGCTTTCGAGGTTTTCTTACGCACAGGATTTAATGCTTAGGCATGATGCAAATATGCACTGAGCACTTATTGCAGATACAGTCCTAGGAGACCTTTTCATTTGAAATATAGAAGTGCTGGTGATGGATGATGCGAGTGCTGAGCGTTATCATGTTGATATGTCATGCATTTGAATATCAAGGAAAATGACACAACCGCTGACAGGAATCAAATTAATTGTCTAAACCCACTACTTGATTTATTTCATAAGGATTTGCTAATCATTTCAGCGACTCTATTCATGTCTGGAAAATTCAAGGATTGGTTTTGAGAAAAGAATAAAACTAACAATTATTTCCTGAGCAGTTTCAACTATTTAACAATTTCTTATACTAAACTAATTATCCCTAAAGATATTCTTAAACTTATCTCGTTATTAAAGATTTAACTAAAGAAATAAACTAAATTCATATTTAAGTAGGGAACTATGTAATCCGAAAGTTAATTTACAAATCTAATAACTACATTGGTAAGGAGCTTAATCTTACGATAAATAATTCATCCAAACTTGATCAAAACTTAGCAGATACAATAAATATTCAAATTCACAAAGTCTTTTCCTTTCATACATTTCATTTTGTCTTAGCTGGTGTACTTAATCTATTGTTCTCTCTGGCTCTTGTCATCATCGCTGCTGGAAGGCTCTACATCCTCATCGTTGCTTCCAGCTGCATCTTCAGTACTGCTGCCGTTATCAGTTGATTCACATTCATCACTGCTCCTCCTGTTTTCTTCATCATCATCGCTGCTGATTTCCTCATCATCATCGCTGTTGCTGCTTCCTCATCATCGCTGCTGCTGCTGTCGGTTGCTTCGTCAAAGTTGGACATAAATGCCTGGATTGCTAAAGGTTGACCATGATCGCCTTGGTATCTTTTCTGGGATTGACGAGAACTGGAAAGAAACGGAATTCATTCAAGATTATATTTATCGCAGTCAACTTTAGTTATTAAATGAAGTAAGCAATCACTATATTCAACGCAAATTCTTACTGAAATTCCCGACAATGCTGATAAAACAGTGCCTTCGTTGGAAAAGAAAGCGCGCATCTATTGCAACCGATGGCAGATTCCTCGTCCAGTGTTATTTCATGCACATTGACCAGGTGATTCTTGAATAAGCTGTGTCCGTGAATCCGTTTCCTGCACACCGTGCAGCAAAATTTGCGATCAGTGTGATATCTGATGTGCTTCAAAATGCTGTGTCTAGACTCCAAAGTAACTCCGCACAAACGCACCGAAAGGAGTTAGGTGCTGAGTTCAATACATCCTCAGCGTGCGACGGTCCAGGGCTTGAGAGCAACAGCACCATCGTTTCCGCTGCCACCTGAAATGTCAGGGAAGTTGGAAGGAAAACCATTATTATTAACACCAAACTTAACTATAACTTGTAAGACAGAGAGGGAATTAAAAATGACTCCTACTTTGGTTTGGAGAACACTACAAGTTGCTATAGCTGACTGCATGATTTACTTGAACCAGGAACTGCGACTTCTGTGGCAATCTGCAATGAAATTTTAGCAGTATAGATCAGTTATAACAAGACAAACTAGTTCAATCAAGAAAATGTTTATAAATACATTGACATACCTTGTCATGTTTCGAATTGCACGGTGGAGTTGATGTGCTGAAAGATTTGCTGGAATCGCCGATTTTAGCATGGCCACCTAAAATTGAAAAATAATACAACCGAATCAACATGATTTAAAAAAAACTAACAAGCCACCATCGTTTGAAGTAAGTAATTCCTCACCTTGAAGACAGTCATGTTTTGGGATGTTGTAACTGGCTGCTCAGATGACTTGCCCAATTCTGTCTTCCCGTTTGAGACCTGTAAACGACACATAATTACAAGTCACAGGGTTGTTACTGCTAAGCCTGTTGGGATGGTTAGAGCGTAATGTTGACTTTACTTACTGATTTTATGGGGCGACTTGGAACAGTTCCAGTGTCACTTTTATTCGCCTTGCTGCCATCTCCTTTTATAGCAGTGGACACTCGTGTCCAGTTGGCTCCTCCACCTCCATTTCTTCATCAGATTCAGATTCGTTCAAACTTTTGGGAATGAAATCAAGCTCCCGTTCAATAGCAGACAGTTGTTTCTTGGTGTCTCTAGCGCGGATTGAATCCGCCTTCTCATCTCGAAGCGCCTGGTTGTCGCTCTCAAGGTTCCTCAAAGCCGTCCGATTTCCAATCAAAGATGCTCCAGTTGCACGTTGGCCTGTCGCAGCTTTACGTTCCCTTCAGCAGCTTTCAGCAAGTCTTCTCTCAAGGATTGTTCGACTCTGGAGGATTCCTCTTCCTCCAGTTTAAGGCAGCAAGCTGACGGTGAAGGTTTTCCAGTTGCTCCTCCTTATCTGCAATGGCTCGATCTTTTGTTGCACATCCTGTTGGAGTGTGCTTACTTGTTTGGTAGCCGAGGAAAGTTTTCTGCGCCAGGATTGTAGACGGTCGATGGCACACGCCTTCAATCTCTTTTAAGACTCATTTTTAGTTCTACTAGCAGTCTTTTGCTGTAAACGATGGCTGGTCGAATCGAAGTTTTCGGAAACTTTCGCTTGGAATTTGAAAATTTGAAGTTGACATTTGACTAAACTCGTGTAGAGTTCTTTCCTCAACGAGTCCAGGAAGTGAAATGAAAAATCTTGGCTTTTTTCAGCCTTTATATAGCAACCGTGACCTTGATTGATAGGCAAGACGCTTCGCATCCTTTATGTGGTTGCCCTCAGAATTGAGAGGTTAAAAGTTCAATGTCAATTTCTGTGTATACTCTCTTGATATGAGAATTTGCATAAGCTTTATTCCCTCAGCGATATTCTTTGATTTGTTTATAAGTATTATGGTATCTTTCCGTCTACACAAACTGCAACCATTAGAGACTGAAGGATTCCTTATCTCAATAGAATCAACGAATAGAATGAAATTACATGCTAAGAATGCAAAATTATAAGTCAACTCAACCTTACACTTCTCTTTCAAGAGAACCGGAAGCTTATATTGTACTTCATTTATATTCATGACATGCACAATCAATTTCATTCGCTTCAACTGCTGATAATGCAAACTATCACGTACTTCAAGCTTTCATATTGTTGTCGATTTTGAACGTTGCCGAAGCCGTAATTGAAACACTAAAACGTATTGAAAACCTGAACATTAATGATTGATATAACAGGTGTGTTAAACTTTAGTGAGTGATTCTCCTGAAAAATAAAAAAAACTCTTTTGGTACGTGTGCACAATATAGCTTAGTTTTCACTAGAAACCATCTAGAAAAGTGACTCATTCTTCAATCAGCGCTTGAATATATATTATTGCTTGAATTTTGCTTGAATTGCTTAAGAAAGTAAATGGGTTAGGGTTTCAACCGAAATTTGTACATGATCAACGATCGCAAATCAATAATCCTACCATCATCATCGGTTACCCAAACCAGTCGAGTTAAATCCGAGTGTCGATTTGCATTTCAGCTTTCACCAGTTTCCACTAACTTTCATATGCAACATGCATTATTTCACTTTTCTGGCAAAATCTTTCCATGCCTGAAGGAAATGCATTTGTAACTGGGGTAACCGAGAAAACTTTGAAATAATAAGTTTTACAATGCACACAAGCCCTACACACACATTTTGGTCTCTGACACATTTCCAAGGAGCTGGCACTCGTTTCTTCAACCCTTCGACTGGCAAACTGGGATCAATTTAATAACTGCATCATGTTTCGTTTCATTGATTTTACTGTGGGGGCGTGGGGTTAAAAAGGAAACGATACTTTCCAAGTCTGGCTTTCAACTGTGGGCTTAATGACGGACCAGCTTGCAACAACGTCAACTTTTAAAGAAAATAGAAGCAGTGTAGCTCTCATTTTTTGGTGCTTTTGTGGTTTTGTCTCTGTGACGCTGAGTCAGTTCTATAAAGGAACTTTCTTTTTCATTTTAACTAACTGTCCCTCGCCCTAATTGTCTGGTACGATTGCCCAGATTTTCCCTTGTTCTGTAAAGCGATTTGCGAATCTTCACCCAACTCGCTCTTTTCAATGCGGATGAAAAGAGATGACAGTGCATTCTAAAAGAGAGAGTATTTCATCAGTGATCGGGAATAACTCGTAAATGCATAAAAGTATGAGTGAGCTCTAGAGGATCGGACCAGAGACAATGCGACAGTTTAAATTTTAATAAATCAGAGGGTTTTGGGCAGCTGCGAAACCACTTAAAAATTACTATAACGACAGTTTTAGTGAGATACCAGTGTACTATGTTCATTATGTTTACTCCATCAAACTGAAGCTAACAGAAATTTCCGAAACACCATCGACGAAATTTTAGTTTATAACAATTACGTGCGCTTTTATTTCCTTGAAGATTTCAAGCATAATACTTGGTTTTGAACTGATCTGGATTTAAAGGAAATGGTGAATTTTTATTGCTGAGCTTTACGCAAATTGACAGAGTCGGATTTCCCTGAATAAATATTATGCTTATCTTCTAATCTGACTATATTTCACCGGCAGAGGTCAACACAGACGTACGATCTACTTACTAATCCAATTTATTTGTTTTTATACATCCTAATAGCGACGTTAACTTATAACAATATACGCACGACGGTTGTATAGGCATGGGCACAGTGAATTACTTTTTAATACTACTGCTATATGCGTGACCTTTTCCTTTGTATGGCAAGTGGAAAATTGCGTTGCTGCTCTTCAGTAAATTGTTGGAAACTGCTGCAAGCACCACATTTCTCCACATGCATGTTTTTCATATACCATAAGTCATTTATTCAGATTACATACAAATTGTGAGATGTTGATATCTGAATATTGTGTTTAAATTGCAGAAAGGGTGGATGGCTCTATTTTACGTAAATTCAGCAGAACTTTCTTCAGTTAGTAAACTTGTGTCGGTACGCATACTATATAAATATAATTTATCTTTGTTTTTATAAGAAACCATTCTAGATATGCAAATGCACCTACTGAAAACTTATTTTGTCCTTCCGATTCAAACTAAACTTCTCTCTGCGTTCCACATTTCACGAAAAGAAATGGAAAACTGGAAGGAGATTCATTTAAAAATTATCTTTTACCATCATAACTCAGTTTGGTTGAAATTTTTTGACACTAAACTGAGCTGGGAGTTTACAAAATGTTGCATTTTGTTCAAAGATATAAAGTAGCAGAAGAAGAAAAGTTATCATCATTAGTCACATTAAAATAGAATCAAAAGAATTACGGAAACACTAGATTGTATAAGAAATATCAAAATGCCAAATGATCTTGCGTTCATAAAGAATCATATTGGATGACTTATCAAGTTAGGAACATCACAAAACGTTTTCTGTTGGCTTCACACTTAAGTGAAACTAGTTGAACAAAAGTTTGTTATACTTCATCCTGCAGGAGATGAAACACGTCGTGAGTCACATACAGTTTCATGTCATGATTCATGGAAGTAGGCAGTCTCGACAGAAACGTCTTCTAAACGTTGACATCTCTAACTACAGAAATTGTTGTCCAAATTGTACCCCATGACATCCAGCTATGTCTCATTTAAATCTTCAGCAAAGACGAAATATGGGCATATTTTCATTTGCATTCCAAATTTTACTCGCTTTCTTGAAAAGGATTAAAGATAAGAGCATGACTCATGTTCACATCAAAGGTTGTGCATACATTTCAGCTTTGCAACAGCTCAGGAATACTTTCCTCGTTTTTTAAAGCTACTTCTGGTTCTCAACGAGAAAAACGTTTTTTACTCTCATATAATCATATCAACCATGAACATAGTCATTGGGTTTGGTTTGACGAGAGCTGCGAAGTATAAAGGATTAATGCGAAAGGATATACAATTTGACAAAGCACTTCTCTTCGTATGAAAGTGGGGATTTACAAGGACAAACCAGGATCAAAGTATATCTCACCCTCAACCAAAAAAAACTTTGCTCGTCATACTCAACTACCAAAAGTGCATATCTGCAGTTACTCCACTCTACTTTTATAAGAATGTGAGTGTATATATTATAAACTGAATAGCAATACAGGATCCTTTCTTTTACACATAAATCCTACAACTGAATCATTCGTCACAACGCTCCTACTCCAAATTTAGCCGATCACTCGAGTAAACTTCTTGCCAAGTTTCTTGTTCATTCTTTTTCAACCTTACCCATCTCACGTTTTGATCTCGTTTTCAACATATTTTGTCAGCGTTTCTAATGAAGAAAGGAAAGTGCTCAAACACATTTTGATTTGTAATTCTAAGTCAATATTATTCTTCGTTAGTCTGTGAGGAACTCAATTAATGACAAAAGTGACATAACGACGAAAAGATGTTTCCGATGATGATGGAACATAAACCTACCTTAAAAGTTTCTTTAAAGTAAAGTCACAAGTTACAGTTGTGTACGCGTAAGTTTGCCATTGTGTTCGTGTGTTCGGCAATCATAACAAAGTTAAGAATAGCCTGCATGTAAGAACTTGACTCTTTTCAATGGTTTTATACGAGTAAAGGAGAAATTTACAAAAGTTGAAGGCTTATAAAACAAAATGAGTTCAACAACAGTAACGAACCCACAAATATTACAACCTCCAGCGGTGACAAAAGGAATTCCAATGGTTCTCCAAAAGCACGAAAACCTCCAAAAGATTCGAGCAAAGGACGGTCCAATGCAAGGAGGAAAATGGTCCTGTGGAAGCTCCAAATCCGACTTCAGTTGATGGTATTTTGCACAATTTTACATATGCATGCCAGTGACACACAATATTCATGGAAAACGAGATAAATTATAAATTTCTGATTATTTTACAAAACCTTTTCCAGAACAACTGACTTTTAAAGTTGAGAAAGAACCGTTGAAAAACCTGTTGTCACTTCTTTAGCTTGTGTAAAAGGTCAGCCCACAATCAGAAGAGCGGGCGAGTACATTCTCGGGCCGGAGGTTGGTAATTCACCAATTAAAACTATTACGAGCTACTTGGCCAGAAAGGATCAAACCGATGACTTTTATATTATCAGGGTAAATTATTGCTATTACTAAATTGACATCACGAAATACCTTTTGTTCGAGTTAATAGCATGCATTCAAAGTACTTGTTGTTATTTTAGATGTTGACGCTGAAAGCATCCAATGAAAAAGATACGATTTATGACATTCAGGGGAAATCTCTTCTTCACACTGAACATTCTCTATCATCATTGTTAAGCCAAGAGACTGGTATTGTACATCAGCACGCATGTTTCAGTGAGTAAATGCTTTATAATAATATCTTCATTTTAATTGTCTCTCGACGACAATAGTATTAGAATGAATGTTTTTATGTGTGCAGTGCAAAGTAGACGAAATTCGTCGATGAGAATGGAGTGATGGGAACGAGCAACTTTGAAATTATGTCTCTCGTTTGGATTGTTACATGCCTCACGACTTCAGCCCAAGTACAACAACATTATCAGCTTGCATCATTATGTGATCAAGCAAAAGAGGTTGCCAGAGGCGGAAGCTATTCGAATCTTCCACAAAGTTGTTGAAATCTTGGATAGATTGCACAAGGTATTTTTCATGTAGTTTTATTCTGTGGCGAACCAATCTCACTCATCTTAAGCACGAAAAAGACTATAATTTTTTATATCCATTAGCGAAATGTTGTACATCGGGATATCAAACCTGGGAGCATAATTCTAAATAGAGAAACTGGGGAAGTCACCCTAGCAAATTTTTGTCTAGGACAACATGTCACCGGAGACAATGACCTGTTAGTTGACCGAAGGGGAAGCCCCGCACACGTTTCCCCAGACATTGTTAATGGGAAACCGTATTTAGGTGAATATAATGCATCTTATTTATCAAGTCTTTGTGGAAATGATTATTACATGGATGCATTCCGTTTCCGTAGCTAAAAAGCATAATGAATAAGGTTATTCCCATTGACAAAGGTCTGACGC
>LJIJ01005789.1:0-10984 GCA_001718145.1 Orchesella cincta
ATTGGAGTACAAAACCGGTTGAGTTTTGAACATTTGGTCCAGTTGCCAAAGTTAGGAGAAGGACGTCACAAAATGATAAGTATTGGCTTGGACCAGTCTGATTTCTAAAATAAAGAGAGGACAAAATATTTTCAAATGAAAATTTAAAAATCATAGAACCATAAAGAATTTTCGATTTTTTTAAATCTTACAAAACTTCATAGAAAGCTTCAAAACGGTGTCGAAGACAGCTGGCAATAAGCTGGTTCCATTTGGACTTGGGATCAGAGTTAAAACCGAGATAGAGGACGTTCACGTCAAAACCTTCAGTATTTCCCCCACCACGAATAACCCAAACGCATCTCTCGTTAGGCTCAAGTGGTTCGAATGCCTTGTAAGAAATCCCTCCAGAGGAGGTGTTCAGGGCTTCTCCACATCAAAACAGAATTGCTGAATGCATTAAATCGAGGAGATTCAAACTGCAGACGGGACGCAGGCCTCGTTTTTTCTAATGTCAAAGATGTGGCTGCGGATAATGTTATGAGTAGCCCGAAGGTTACAAAAAAACTTGTAATGCCTTTCATTTTTGTAATGGTTTTTGAAAAATATTAAGTAAAAAGAAAGCAATTTAATTGCGGTTTCCTCAACCTTGGTAAGCTAACTGCTGCTCATTACGTTGGTGCATCTTTTTATGTATCTCACAGATTACTTAATAGCATAGTTAGATTGTTACGTAAGGTGTTGTTGCATGCAAATAAAATCAGGTGAGGGGTTTTATTTGCATCACGTGGGCGCCTAGATATGTATCATGAGCTGGAATACCCAACGACACAGTTTTCCGGTAAGCGATTGCAATTATTTATTGTAAGAAAGGTTATGCAATGACTTTTAGCAGAAAAATGCTGAAATTCGCAGAAAAAGAGGCACAAGCTTAGTCCATGATTAATCAGCTGTCAATCATGTTTTGTGGGTTCGTGAGCATTTGCCCATCCCGAATACTTCAAGTGCAACATGCGCTTTGTTTATTTGTCATTGATGTTCAATTATATAAGGTACATGTGACTACATGAGGTTACGTGCAATGTTGTAGCAGTAAATCTGCTATAGGGTAATGTTGATTTTATTTCCAATAAAAACAAAAAGAACTGCATCCAGTTACTTGCTGATAAATAGCCACACAATTATATTTTAAACCAGCATGCACTAAATGCATGAGCAATTTTATATTTCTCGTTCTTCTCAATCAATCCAAATCTGATTGTACCATATATTACCCGCTTAAACCATAGTTTTACCGTGTCTCGTGAGCGTGGGATACAACGCACATTGTACAACATCTGTAGTGTAGTTCAAAACCATGTTTAATGTTAATATTCAAAACTTCGGACAAAAAAATATTTCAGTTTGTAAAAATTTGGTATCCAGCCATTTCTTCCCATGGCTCTTTCCTCCCAAATACTTTTCTACACAATGCCGTTTCCTTGCAGTTAGTTTCCCCACAAGCCAATTTTCTCACGTGGGATATTAGCTCCCCAAACTTTTTATTCATAAATTTAATACATTAAGGGTATATCGAACAACTTCTTTAAATTCACACATAATTTATGATGGCAAATCATTTTTTCGTTTGCATACCAATATGCTATATGGTATTTTATTGATGTGTACGTCGCTTTGCATACCCCATTCGCCATTTTTCTAAACATCAAACACATCATTCAGTCAGACAATCATTTGCATTAAATTTCTCTTTTTTGGATTACTAGTGCAAGTGCAGTCTATTATCTAAACTTTTAATTGATAAGCTTCATTACCGACACACATTTAGGTGAGTCTTGTAAATGTAAAATATCTGGGCACGCTTTTCCAAAGAGCACGATAGAGATACTGTATAAATAATACGAAATAACCATTTGCTCTATATTTTAACTAAAATGTCTTTTTGATCGGACACCACAATATTAAACAACGATACCTTGAGTTTACCACATACGACATTGTCAACTAACAGTAACATGGCACGGTGTATTGTGGAAAGAAAGTTTTGGATATATATATTACAAATGCTTATAGGTTTTCAATTTAAACAATGTATTAAATGTTTGTAATTTTTTAAATTTTTATCCCATTGCTTTTTAATTTTTGTACGATTTATTTTATTTAGTCCAACAATAAATATACGCTTTCTCTACGTATAAAAATGCATGCTGATCAAGATAATATAAAAACAAGTAGGACAGTCTTTGTATTAGTTTTATGACAAATTTACATATAAATGTAATGTCGTTCTTTAAAAGTTGGCTATTGGTTTCCAAGTTTAAAACTTGTGCATAAATTTGCGTGCGCACCGAAAGTATTTTAAAACTTCTTATAACCTATTTTTTTCGATTTACCTTTCACACAAAGTTTTTCATGGTTCAGTACCCAATTTTGGCGATGATAAATTTTTCGGAGTTCACATTTCAGCAAAGTTCTGCAGTCATGTGTTCAGTGGAGTGTGGAATGCAAAAGTAGACACAACGTATCAGCAATAACGTGACCACTTATATTTTTCCTATTTCCCGTCACAAAAAATACTCTAATAATGTACAAAGATACAGGAAATCCCGTTCGTGTTAGAGTTTTTATTACAAAGAAAATACAGCCAGAAATTCAAATGCGGTTGCTACAAACTACAGAAAAATTCTAAAAGTAGACGAATTCAACATAAATTAAATCAATATCACTGAAAAATTAAGGGAACAGGAGCGAATGCGATATAAAACTCATACTAGATATTTCTCCTATCCCACCGTCTACTTCATTTTTACTGTTCATTTGTCCCAAATCTTTTCAAGGAGAAGAACAAAAATGATTTCCAACAACTTTCTCCGTATTGTAAGTGGCGCATGGCCCTAATGAAGTACTCTCAGTTCACATTCTTCTCTTGGAACGCGGAAACTAAGCAAATGGGTTTAATAAGCAACTATTACTCAATTTTTAGCAGTTTCTACCTAACAATTTACATGTATTCCGTGGGATTCATATCCCTTTACCACGCTTACGAATACATTTCTGCTGAACCAGCAAATGGTCAAAGCGATCTGTTTGATGCCGACTTTCAGCCGAGAGACGAAGCATTTTCAGTACTGTGTGGATTGGCGCATCTCATGTACGCTCTGGCTTGTATCGGATGGGCAGGACCTTTTGAAGTTCTTCTAATGACTAAACGGGAGGAACTTGTAGCTCTGATAAATAAAGGGATTCGGGGCGACCTGAGATACCAAGCTTTTTACAAGGATCGCTTGGAAAACTATCGAGGGATCGAGCGATTCCACAAATCCACTGATGCGGTTCTTCTCTTGATGGCAGTTGGCTCACTGGTATACCTTCCATCTTCTGCACTGTTTTGTTTTACGATTTCTGCCCAGAACATCAGATTTCTTGAGGTACTTTGAGATAAAAGTTGCTGTTGAGTGGAGGTTCGTCCCGCTGGTACTCCTCGGAAACTATTTATTTCTCCAAGTTGCTGATGACATCTTTATCGTTGCGGTTGCTTTCATTACAAACGTCAAATGCTTCACTACATGGCTGGAAATTCTCCGCCCGGAGAAAATACGGATGGTAAATGGAGCTCCGATATTTACTTGTCACATCGGATGCTCATTGGATGAAAACGAAGTCATCATGATTTACAAAGAGCAGCAACTAATTCAAGAAAGCTTTAACAACGTGTTTGCAAATCATCTCATTACTGGATGCCACTCCGTGTTTTATACATCAGCACTTTGGCTTGTTCATTTGTATTAGAAACTGGCGCTACATTCATGAACCAGGATTTCTCATGGCACCGATTGCACCGCTGTGCTTCACGTTGGCAGAAAGAGTTCAAGTAAAATTCGTAGTGGGAGCGGGAAATGTATCGGGAAAATATTTGGAAGCTATTGGAACCCTAACTAGAAAGGAGGGGAAGCGATTGAAAAGATTTGGAAAATTTCTCATAGCATCTCGTCCTCTTCAAGTACACCATGCATATCCATACTATCAGCTCACAAACGAGAACTTTCTCCGCTTTGGAAATTCTATTGTTGATAATCTTGTATCGCTTTTAGTGAGCTTTGACTAGAAATAATAATAATAATATTGCATCAAAGTGCATTTATTTGCATCATGATTTCCTTCAGAAAAAGGTTATTACATCATGGTAATTGATTAGTTACATAAACGTCTTATTACATTGTCAATACATACGCGATAATCAATTTCTTCATCATTTACATTTTTGTGATAATCACTTTGTTTTTTTAAGACATAAGACATGATTGCTTTTCCAAAAATTTTAACATTTAGAATTTGTTGTCGGGTTATATTTTCAGGTAGTTGTAGCCAGTTTTTAACCGCTTGATATTTTAAAGGTTCTCTCGCCCCAGTTGCTTTTGTATTTCCTAATTGGTAGACAATAGCTGTTGTTTCTGGTACTTTTCACAGTTTCATTAGTAAAGTCCAAGTAGTTTTTTAACGTCCTACAATTTAGAAATGTCACTTATAAGTAAATACTGCAGATTCATACAAATGCATATAATCAGGAAATAACCACTCAAGTTCATTACATATTTCACTAGTGACACTATCATATTTCATTTTATTTAGTACAAATTTGGCTGTAACCTTAATCAATCGTTTAAGTCTTGATTTGTTAATGGCTGATATTTTATCCATCCATACCGACAAGCATACCTTAAAATACTCATTATATACGCATCGACTAGTATCTTTTTGTTTTGCATTGAGAGTACCTTTTTTAAGTGGAAAATTTTAGACAATGATCCGTACATTTTCTTATAACATGCGAACAATGTTCATTATAGTTTAAATTCTCATCTATTATAAGGCCTAACATTTTGATTTTCTGTACTCGTTGGATTACGATGTTATTTAGTCGGATATTGATGTTTTTACATAAGTTGAGAGTTTTAGGTCTACCTACAACAAGGAGTTGGGTTTTTGTGTCATTCATACTCATCTTGTTCGCCTCTAGCCAGCTGCTAATATTATTAAGATCAGCTTCAATATTTTTTATTGTGTTTGGTAGGTCGTCGATTGTACTAGTATTTAGAATGCTAGTGTCATCTGCAAACATAGTAGTGTCTGAATGTTGAATGTGATAAGGAAGATCATTTATATATATGTTAAAGTAAAGACTACTTGTGGCTGCTCCTTGCTGTATGCCTCTGGATGTATGTTTAATGTCAGAGTTTTTGTTATTGTATGCTACGTATTGTGATCTTCCTTTTATAAGAGATTCTATTAGTTTACAATTGACACCGTACCATCTTAATTTATATATAGAATATCCCTGTTTACTAAATCAAAAGCCTTCTTAAGGTCTAACGCTATAAATAGGCATACCTTCTTGTCGTCAAGTGCTTCATACATTATGTCTGTGATTTTGTAAGTGCGTGTGTTGTTGAACTATTTTTCCTAAACCCAAATTGGTTTGCAGTAAGCAGATTATTTTCTTCAAAGTATTTTGATAACTGAATATATATACATTTATCAAGTATTTTCGTTATAACTGCTTGAATTGCTATGGGTCTGGTTTCGTTTGGTGTCGACGGATTGTTACATTTTGGTATAGGTATAATTTTAGCTAGTTTAAGGCAATCAGGTACCTCTCCGCTTGTGATAAAGAAGTTAAATAGAGCAGTTATTGCTACTAGGAAATATTGAGATTGTAGCGCAATAGACATAATTCTGTTAGATATTTGTAGAGGATCCTCTGATTTACTATTTTTGTTTTTCATTCGTTTCCACGCATTGACAATGTCTGAAGGAAAGAGCGTATGCAGTGTGAAAGAAGAATTAGGTTTTTTAAGCTTGTTAGGCATTTTTGGAAAGGAAATGTTAGTTGCATCTAGTGGCTATTTTGACATAGTGGTCATTATAGCATTAGTGTCAAGATTTAGTTCGAGCTTAGGGGCCTGCATTTTATACACAGATTGAAGACCACGCCAGACATTAGTGGTTTGGATATTATTGTCCAGTTCACTTTTAGTATCTCTCTCAATTTGCATATTAATATGCTTTTGGAGTAATTTCAGCTTGTTCAAGGAACCAAGCGTAGGATACTTTTTTGTTCGACGATATAGTTTGTCACGGCGTGTTAATAGTCCTCTAGTATGTTTTGACAGATGCCTCTTTTTACTCTTGTTTTTTACTTTCTTTGACTTGATAGGGAAGCATAAAGCAATTAAGTCATGCAGATAGGAAAGAAAGACACTGAAGTCAATGACGTGTTGGTTGAATGTTAGTTAGCATTGCTATAAATTTATGTATGTTCACTCTTTTGAATTCCCTATAGCGAATCGTTTTGTATTTCACACGTTTGTGGGCGTATCTATATATACATTCGGTGGTATAATGATCTGCTAGGAATGAATTGTATACACTTACTTTAAGTGCATTTTGTAATTTTTTAACAAAAATCAAGTCTAAAAGGTTATTCTTTCTTGTGGGTGTATTGATAATTTGATGTATTTTAAGTAATTTGCAAACGTTTAGTATGGGTTTAGAAATTTCCACGTAGATTGAAGTCACCTAATAGAATGAACTCGGATTTCTCAGAGTTAAGTTCTAGCATTATGTTACGTATACATTCATAGTCTTCTTCAAGTACTCTCTGTTTGTATTTTGGATGCCTATAAATGCAACCAATGATAAGGCTGCGTAGATTCCTAAATTGCACTTTTATGAAACATGTTTCAATATTTTGACTTAGTTCTGATTTTAGTTTATATTCCCAACTTTTTAATCTATCTGAAATTAAAATAGCTACTCCTGCTTTACCTTTCTCCTCAATATCGCATCTATGTATGTTGTAGTCTTTGTATATCATTGGATTATGTATAGGTTTTAATCTAGTTTCTGTCAGACATAGTATGTCATAGTTGTTTTTGTCAATTACTTGCTGAAGTTGATGAAATTTTTTACGATAAGAACAAATATTTACATGACCAATTTTTAAATGTTTGCTCAGTTCCTTACACTTTAATTCCTGTATGGGCGTTGATCTCTTGGTCGCAGGTTTGGTCTTCCTAAAAAACTCGGATCATGTTCATAAACCTTTCGTTGTCGTTTGGCTGGGGGTCCCATTCGTTGGTGATGTTGAGATATTGATGTGACGTGTGAGATTGAGTTATGTTTGATGGACTCCGCGCGCGGTGGGTGTTTGTTGTTGTAATGTAGGTGGACGGTAAGTTGTTTCTGATTTTGATTTCCTGAGCTGAAGTTGAAATTTCCTGGAAATGCTGGAATATTGGGTAATTGGGTTGAGACAGGAGGTTGATGATTGTTTGATGTCCGGCAGGGTGATTTGAGGTGTGAATGATGTTGGAATGTTCACACCAGCTCTGCGTTCATCAACTTCTGGTTGGTCAAAACTAGTGTCGGATTGTGCATTTGAACTTCATCTTCTTCAAAAGCTTTCATAGTTTGACCAACCAGAAGTGATGAACGCCAGAGCTGGTGTGAACATTCCAACATCATTCACACTCAAAATCACCCTGCCGGCATCAAACAATCATCAACCTCCTATCTCAACCCAATTACCCAATATTCCAACATTCCCAGGAAATTTCAACTTCAGCTCAGGAAATCAAAATCAGAACACAACTTACCGTCCACCTACATTATCAACAACATCAAACAAACCCACCTCGCGCAGAGTCCATCAAAACATAACTCAATCTCAACATGTCACATCAATCTCGCAACATCACCAACGTGTGGGACCCCCAGCCAAACGACAAAGAAAGGTTTATGAACACGATCCAAGTTTTTTAGGAAGACCAAACCTGCGACCAAGAGAACAACGCCCATACAGGAACTAAATTGTAAGGACTTGAGCAAACACTTAAAAATTGCCCATGTAATATCTGTTCTTATCGTAAAATTTCATCAACTACAGCAATAATGACAAAATAACTATGACATTATGTCTGACAGAAACTAGATTAAAACCTATACATAATCAATGATATACAAAGACTACAACATACATAGATGCGATATGAGGAGAAAGGTAAAGCAGGAGTCAGCTATTTTAATTTTCAGATAGATTAAAAAGTTGGGAATTTAAACTAAAATCAGAACTAAGTCAAATATTGAAACATGTTTATTAAAGTGCAATTAGGAATCTACGCAGCCTTATCATTGGTTGCATTTATAGGCATCCAAAATACAAACAGAGAGTACTTGAAGAAGACTATGAATGTATACGTAACATAATGCTAGAACTTAACTCTGAGAAATCCGAGTTCATTCTATTAGGTGACTTCAATCTACGTGGAAATTTTCTAAAACCCATACTAAACGTTTGCAAATTACTTAAAATACATCAAATTATCAATACACCCACCAGAAAGAATAACCTTTTAGACTTGATTTTTGTTAAAAAATTACAAAATGCACTTAAAGTAAGTGTATACAATTCATTCCTAGCAGATCATTATACCACCGAATGTATATATAAATACGCCCACAAACGTGTGAAATACAAAACGATTCGTTATAGGGAATTCAAAAGAGTGAACATACATAAATTTATAGCAATGCTAAACATATCATTCAACCAACACGTCATTGACTTCAATGTCTTTCTTTCCTATCTGCATGACTTAATTGCTTTATGCTTCCCTATCAAGTCAAAGAAAGTAAAAAACAAGAGCAAAAAGAGGCATCTGTCAAAACACACTAGAGGACTTTTAACACGCCGTGACAAATTATATCGTCGAACAAAAAAGTATCCTACGCTTGGTTCCTTGACAAGCTGAAATTACTCCAAAAGCATATTATATGCAAATTGAGAGCGATACTAAAAGTGAACTGGACAATAATATCCAAACCACTAATGTCTGGCGTGGCTCTTCAATCGGTGTATAAAATGCAGGCCCCTAAGCTCGAACTAAATCTTGACACTAATGCTAAAATGACCACTATGTCAAAATAGCCACTGCAGATGCAACTAACATTTCCTTTCCACAAATGCCTAACAAGCTTAAAAACCTAATTCTTCTTTCACACTGCATACGCTCTTTCCTTCAGACATTGTCAATGCGTGGAAACGAATGAAAAACAAAATAGTAAATCAGAGGATCCTCTACAAATATCTAACAGAATTATGTCTATTGCACTACAATCTCAATATTTCCTAGTAGCAATAACTGCTCTATTTAACTTCTTTATCACAAGCGGAGAGGTACCTGATTGCCTTAAACTAGCTAAAATTATACCTATACCAAAATGTAACAATCCGTCGACACCAAACGAAACCAGACCCATAGCAATTCAAGCAGTTATAACGAAAATACTTGATAAATGTATATATATTCAGTTATCAAAATACTTTGAAGAAAATAATCTGCTTACTGCAAACCAATTTGGGTTTAGGAAAAATAGTTCAACAACACACGCACTTACAAAAAATCACAGACATAATGTATGAAGCACTTGACGACAAGAAGGTATGCCTATTTATAGCGTTAGACCTTAAGAAGGCTTTTGATTTAGTAACAGGGGATATTCTTATCTATAAATTAAGATGGTACGGTGTCAACTGTAAACTAATAGAATCCCTTATAAAAGGAAGATCACAATACGTAGCATACAATAACAAAAACTCTGATATTAAAACATACATCCAGAGGCATACAGCAAGGAGCTGCCACAAGTAGTTTATACTTTAACATATATATAAATGATCTTCCTTATCACATTCAACATTCAGACACTACTATGTTTGCAGACGACACTAGCATTCTAAATACTAGTACAATCGACAACCTACCAAACACAATTGAAAATATTGAAGCTGATCTTAATAATATTAGCAATTGGCTAGAGGCGAACAAGATGAGTATGAATGACACAAAAACCCAACTACTTGTTGTAGGTAGACCAAAAACTCTCAATTTATGTAAAAACATCAATATCCGACTAAATAACATTGTAATCCAACGAGTACAGAAAATCAAAATGTTAGGCCTTATAATAGATGAGAATTTAAACTATAATGAACATTGTTCGCATGTTATAAGAAAATGTTACGGATCATTGTCTAAAATTTTCCACTTAAAAAAGGTACTCTCAATGCAAAACAAAAGATACTAGTCGATGCGTATATAATGAGTATTTTAAGGTATGCTTGTTCGGTATGGATGGATAAAATATCAGCCATTAACAAATCAAGACTTAAACGATTGATTAAGGTTACAGCCAAATTTGTACTAAATAAAATGAAATATGATAGTGTCACTAATGAAATATGTAATGAACTTGAGTGGTTATTTCCTGATTATATGTATTTGTATGAATCTGCGGTATTTACTTATAAAGTGACATTTCTAAATTGTAGGACGTTAAAAAACTACTTGGACTTTACTAATGAAACTGTGAAAAGTACCAGAAACAACAGCTATTGTCTACCAGTTAGGAAATACAAAAGCAACTGGGGCGAGAGAACCTTTAAATATCAAGCGGTTAAAAACTGGCTACAACTACCTGAAAATATAACCCGACAACAAATTTTAAATGTTAAAATTTTTGGAAAAGCAATCATGTCTTATGTCTTAAAAAACAAAGTGATTATCACAAAAATGTAAATGATGAAGAAATTGATTATCGCGTTTGTATTGACAATGTAATAAGACGTTTATGTAACTAATCAATTACCATGATGTAATAACCTTTTTTCTGAAGAAATCATGATGCAAATAAATGCCTTTGATGCAATATTATTATTATTATTCTAGTCAAGTCACTAAAAGCGATACAAGATTATCAACAATAGAATTCCAAAGCGGAGAAAGTTCTCGTTTGTGAGCTGATAGTATGGATATGCATGGTGTACTTGAAGAGGACCAGATGCTATGAGAAATTTTCCAAATCTTCTTCAATCGCTTCCCTCCTTTCTCAGTTAGGGTTCCAAATAGTTGCAAATATTTTCCGAACATTTCCCGCTGCCCACTTA
>LJIJ01005791.1:0-10973 GCA_001718145.1 Orchesella cincta
AAGAGAGATGATAGTAAGAGTGGTGGAGGTCACAGTGCAGAGATCCAGTTAGCGGGGACGCGGCAATTAAGTACAGACGGACCGCGTGCAAAGATTTGTCCATTGGGATAGCGGATATGGAGATTCAGGGCGTATTAGCCCTAAATGCGAGGGTGGAAATGGTCACTTAGGCATTGAACAAAGTAATCTAAAATATTATTGCCATCTTGTGGTTTGTTATATGGAATTTGAATAAGTATATGGGGCGCTTGTTTTTTGGTTGTGGTCGTAGGGTTTTTCTCTGAAGGAGCCAGAGTCAGCTCGTGTGGTGAAAAAAGCGAAGAAATGCATTGGTGTGAAGAGTAAAATTGATTATTGGAATTATGATTGAATAAAACGGCTATCCAAGTTTAATTGTCGGCAACCAACTAATGGTCGGTGTTGTAATCGATTAGTGCTTTATTTTGAAACGCATTGTGGGTTATTTGTTATTTGAGAATAGTTAGGAAAGATACGCATTTGGTAGTTAACTGAGGCTAGCAGGGTGGTGCAGGGTTGCTTTGGCAGAAAGTGACTTGTCGCAACAATATGCTTCAAAGATAAAGTAAGAACTAAAATCTAGGCCAACCTTTATTTTGTTCAGGCGACACCATTAATGCGTGTCAGTTTACATTGTTAAGCTGGCCAATTTGAAATATCAAAATTTTCAAAATTTTTGGGCCATGTTGTATAAGTGTAATTCATAACGTTTTTGGAAATAGGCCAAGTTGTCTAATACTTTATTAGTTTTGCGTTAAATTATTATTTTATGTTAGCATGCTTAAATTGTTGAGAAACTACTATATTTAAAATGAGAAAGCAGCAAATTTCAAAAAACTAAAAACACTGACTTATTTTTCTCTTTAAGAACCTGTAATTTATCTGGCATATGAAATTCCCGAATCAAATTGTTGTCGCCGACCATTAATCGTGAGTTCGTGCTGATCAGCATCTACTCTGGTTTATTAGTAATATATTAGGGTGGTTGTACAGCTAATGCAGAATGTAATGTTGTTAACCAATCAGTCTGCTTTACCGTTTTGCTAATTAGGTATTCGCTCGATTATCTGTTCTGCTGTTTTTCTAGGCACGCTAGTAGTTGATACATGCATAGCGGTTTAAGAAAAGCTTTAAGGCTGCTGGCTGTATAGCGGGGCATACTGCTTTCTCCACTTTCCAGGTGTGATAATATTACTGGAGTGTGCGAACATCTACATACACCACGCTTACATTCAATATTGCAATTTGCTTCAATATAATATGCTCAATGCTCATGAAGATAAACGACTTCATCCACAATATATCTTGTGCTAAACAAGATTCTCTAAGACAGATTGAATTGAATGCAATATTTGAGACAAAACATTTTAATCATGAAAGACCATCTTGCGCTAAATGCTGATGTCGATTAGTACTGAAAGTTCATAAAACACAGTTTTGCTTTAATTTAAAATTGTTAAAAATCACTCTGCACGTATCTCCAGCTCCAGATCAATTCCAAATTATATCAAACTTTTATTAATCATTTCAGTTAGCAATAGCAGTTAGAAATTGAATTTTTTGACACAATCCATTATCTTAATTTACCAAATTAATTGTTAAAGTACTAAGAAGGTTGCGAAGAACAGCCAACAGAGAGCATGTATAATAGTAGACTATTTAAGAGTCTGTCCCAGCTAAATACTTTTTTGTTAAATTCTTTCATTACGGAAGCTAATGATAGTGGTGGGTTGAAATATGATTCGCTTTTCTTTAAACCATTGCTATGTCAAGGTGGGTTTTTTGGCAGGTTGGCAAAACTATTGTCTCAAAGACAGAAAGATTACATAATTTGATTGATATAATATTTTTGGTACGGTACCCATTGAATGAGTACACGCTGGTGCGCACGGCAACGTATTTGAAGGTGTGTGTGTTCTTAATATACGTGATACGTGAGTCGAAATGAAAAATTTAAACGATTTCTTCGTACAAAATTCAAAAGACAATAGGAATAACGAAGTGACTAGCATTGTAATAATTTAGTTTGGCTGACTTCCAAAATCCTGACTTGTTTCAATTTAATGGATTCATTTAATTTTTACTGCATTCTGTGGTTGTATGACGAAACCGTGATTCGCTCCCAAAAGTAACTTTCAGGCGGATTGAGTAAAGTTCTTATCCCCCAAATTTTTTTGACAGTTAAACATGTGGGATTGTCGCAGCAACCTTATCCTTCTTTTATGTGGTAAAGGAGCTACTCCGGCTACAGCTATTCAAAGTGTTTTGTGGAAAGAAATGTTTAATTAACTTGAAGTTACCTTTATATTAATTGCAGTGGTTTGGGGTGCAACGGTGACAATAATCACAAACATTTTATGCTGCTATGATGCATTAAAGTGTCGTGCGCCAAGGAAAATGGAAGAGGACGAATATTCTGGTGCATGTCGGCGTAATGGTAAGTTGTACAAAAATGAAGGATAATACTTTATGCTTACTCAATAATTCGTCTAGAGTTTAACAATCTAACCTATCTTTTAGATTTAAACAATTTTTCTGATGAAGAAGAAGAAGAAATTGTGTAATTGTGACTTGATGTGTCTTAAACTTGTTCATTGACCTGGGGTGTGAAAGTTGTTGTTTAAATGAAAAATTAAAGTTAATCAATTATGTTCTACGGACATCAATATCATCAAACGTCTTGGCAGATATGCAGAAGCGTTGAAGTAACACACACAGTTACAAATGCGTTTGCCTTTTAAAGTTTTTATTTGATTAGTATAAAACCTGAACACCCTTTAATAATAATAATCATATGTATAAAATTTAAAAATACTCTTGATTTCGAACGCATAGAAAAAAACTGATAAATGTATTATAGACTAGCTCAGATGGGAACATAAAACATATGAGAAAGTGCTAAATCCCACCCTGTTTCGTGAACGAACACGCTTAATCTGACATACATAAAATTAACTACGTTAAAAACTAAATAGCACATAATATAAAGTAAATTTAAACGAATGTTCAGTAAAGTGAATCGCCCATACGGATATGTTTCTTTTAATCCTCTATTTTGTGTGTTTCCGGAACAAGCCTTCACCTGAACCATGAGCCCATTCCATTCTAGATGAGCCTTGAGCTACTGTCGGTCTGGACTGAGCTGGAAGCTCACCTGCTAATTAATGCTGCTCGTACTCGCCTCTCCGGAAGCCCAAGTAACTTCCGAACCGACTCGTTCACAACGCTCCGTAATCATTTGTGGCACTGAAACAAAGAGCCGTATTTAGCTCATTAGCTCATTTTATACTGCATCAAAACATGAAAATCACATGTAGAAATTTTTACCATTAGTTGAGCTTTCCAATGGCCAACAAGACTTTTCGCTGCTTTTCAGTAGAAACTGGCATGTCGCTGCGTCCGAAGCTTCAGCAATTAGTCCTGTTCAAACAAAAAATATAAAACTATAAAATTTATCATGATCCCACCAAAACGCAAATATCAATTTTATTACTACAAAAATGAGAAAACAGAATTCTGCTCACCAAAACATTTGATGAAGCATGCCAAAACGTTATTGGAGCTGTAGAATATCCAAATGTTCTAATCTATTAATTTACCACTTTATGCTAATTATCATATGCCTACGTGCAGGATTTCTGTCTCTTGTAGAATCAGCTCTACTCATGACCTTTTTGATTTAGCCTTGAACCAACCAAGCTAACTTATACTTAATACCAAGCTCTGTACATATTCTTGTCATACCTGATCTATCTGTCCTGCAATAAAGACTTAGGCAAAGAACACACACCGCGTGCAAACCTCGGTCTCTCTTTCATATCCTCATATAAATACACTACATTTTGGCGACGAGGATATTTCTTGTATCTACGCACCGTGAGTTTCTTTTCGCCCCGGTAGACCAAAAACTCTAAGTTTTTTTTTCTCTCTTATGAGTGCTAACGGTGATCCTGACGCTGATACTGACGCTAAAGTTAAAGTTGAAGTGAAAGTTGAAGCAGCCGCAGTTCAAGCAGACAAAGTTGAAGTTATAGACCTTGACAGCGAATCTTCCAGTTCCGCATCATCCGTTTCAGCCAGCACATCATCATCATTTCAGTAGTTCCTGGTTCTTCCACTGCTCCTCCAGATCCGACTTCTTCCGCTCCTCCAAAAAAGAAGAAAAAGAAGAAGAAGACCAGAAAAATGACAACCGGCACCATCGGCGTTCTCCAACCCTTCGACTCAACACGAGACGATTTTGAAATGTGGTTTGGCACATTCGAAAATTATATCGTGGCCAATGGGTTTTGCAGAAAACTGATGCTCGCTGTGTAGGGATCTTTCTTTCGTCATTGGGATCTCAACCTACACGCTCCTGTCAAACCTCTGTGCTCCAATTTCGCCTTCAGATTGCCCATTTCAATCTTGAAGACCCGCTCCCAAAGCACTAGCTGAGCGCGCTACAAATTTTCTGGAAGAAAGCAGAAAGCTGGAGAATCCGTCAACGACTTCCTTGCCGCACTCCGTACTCTTGCAGTTCACTGCAAATTCAAGAATCCTTGATGAACAAATACGGGACCAATTCATTTTTGGGTTGTTCAGTGAAGCAGCACAACGAAAACTCTTCACTAAAGACGACACCATCTCCTTCCCGATACTGTTCAAGTTGCCCTTGCCCAGGAAGCCGCAGAAAAATCTACCGCCTTGTTCGGGGTCATCAACAGCAGCCGCCTTCTGCTCCGACCTCAACCGACCAAGTTAAAAACTTCCCAATTCAGGTCTCAACGCAACTCTCCTTCATCAGGAAAGGGGAAAGGGAAGCCAAATTTCAACAGGACAGCATCAAAGAAGCCTGATCAACAGAATTCATCACAAACTGGTAACAAGCAAAATAATCAAAATTCAAATAAGTCAAAATCTTGTTCCGGTTGCAATTCTGATCAACACGCTCGTGGGAAATGCCACATAAAAATTCCAAGTGCTACAAGTGTGGCATCATGGGGCATATTGCACCAGCATGTCGCAAAGGCAATACGAGTGACAATAATCATCTCAGCCTCGACATCGTCACTGACCTCAACAACGTGAGCACCGTCAAAAAGAAATTATCTCACTCGAAGTCAGCATTAATGGCAAGCCTCATATCATGGAATTGGACACTGGTTGTGAAACCAGCATCCTCTCAGAGGAATTTTGGAGAGACATCTCAAGTCGCCCCAGCTCCAAAAATCCAATTTTGTGTTCAGAACCTACACCAACGCAACTTTCCGTCCAAAAGGAGCTCTGCAATGTGTACTTGAACACAATAATCAAAAAACAAACTACAGCATTCCTGTGAGTTCAGGAACGGACCTACTTCGCATCTTCAAGATCAACTGGGACAAAGTTCAGCAGCAGTGCAACAAAAGTCCACAGCTGAACCACTGAAGGAGTTTGAGACGTTTCCAAACCCTACAGCATCGGATAAAATCCGAAACTTTAAAGCTCATCTCATCATGAAGGATGACGCAACCCCACGCTTTCTAAAGCTCGTCCCATTCCCTATGCAATGCGTCAAAAGTAGATCGTGAATGACATGGAAGCAACCGGTCATCCAAAATCACACCAGTGAGTGGGCGTCCCCACTTGTCGTCGTTCCCAAAGCGATGGGTCAGAATCACTGGGGACTTCAAAACACCGTCAACTCTTTGTGTGTTACCCAGTATCCTCTTGCAATCCCGACGACCTTCTTGCTAACGTAGCAGAAGGGAACAGTTCAGCAAGATGGATGGCCAGATGCTTATCATCAAATTGACGTTGATGACAACTCCAAAAAGTTTCTTGTTGTGAATACTCATCGTGGCCTCTTCCGCTATAATGTTTGCCACAGGGTATCGCTTCCTCACCGCTATTTTTCAACAGTTCATTGATATTATGTTGAAAGAAGTTCCATGTACCGGCTCGTTCCTAGATGACATCATAGCCAGTGGAACTCATGATTCTGATCACTTGGCCAACCTTCGTAAAATTTTGGAGAGAATGCGACATTTCAACTACAAGTTATCCCCATCAAAATGCGCATTTCTTCAGGAGAAAATTGATTTCCTTGGACATTCTATCTCAAGGAGTGGAATTGAAACCAACTCTGATAAAATCCAAACTATTCTCCGCATTCCAACACCAACCAACGTGACAGAAGTCAAATCCTTTTTGGGCCTAGTGAATTTTTACGGAAAATTCATCAACAATCTTTCCACCATTTGTGAACCTCTCTACCGTCTCACAAGGAAAGATATGGAGTTCAAGTGGAGCAAACCTTGTGAAAAAGCTCTCAACACTGTGAAACACCTCCTCACCACCAGCCCAACCCTTGCTCATTTTCAACCCGAAAAGCAAATTGGAATCAGTTGTGATGCCAGTTCTATTGGATTGGGCCGTGCTCATCAAGGAAGATTCGGAAAGAAAAACCCATCGCCTATGCATCGCTCTCTGACACAGAACGGCGTTACAGCCAAATCGAGAAGGAAGGACTTGCAATCATATTTGCAGTTAAGAAATTTTATAAATACTTTGCGGTCGGCATTTTATTATGGTAACAGACCATAAGCCATTTCAGCATTTCCGTCTCATCTTCCCCCACTTGTTGCAACTCGACTCCACCATTGGAGCCTCTACTTATCAATTTCAATATGAAGTTATCTATCGCAAGAGTGAAGACCACGGCAATGCTGCTCTTCCCCGTTTACCTCCACCTTCTCAACAAATAAAAGAAAATTCAGCATCATTGAAAGTATCAACTTTCTCGCTAATCAGCAACTGGACATCCTGCCTGTTACAGCTTCAACTATACGAAAAGCTACAGCAAAGGACCCCATATTATCAAAAGTGCTCCAGTTAATCAACAGTGGATGGCCACCAAAGCTCAGAGATGAAGAAAAGCAGCTACAGCCCTTTTTTATTCGTCGTCATGAACTTGCCATCACTCAAGGCGTTATCATGTGGGGTATTCGAGTTATCATCCCTTCAGCCCTCACTCAACGCATTCTCAACCAGTTACACGAATGTCATACTGGTATTGTCAGGATGAAAGCAATCGCTCGTGAACATGTTTTTTGGCCTGGAATTGATAAAAATATTGAAGATATTGCCAAATCATGTGTATCCTGTCAGCAATCTGCAGCAAAACCTCCAAGCGCTCCACTCCATCCTTGGGCTTTCCCTGAAAAGCCTTGGCAGCGTCTGCATATTGACTGGCTGGACCTTTCTCAACCGTATGTGGCTAATCGTTGTGGACGCGCATTCAAATGGCCCGAAGTGTTCTGCATGAACAACAACACCACCTCCAGCGCCGTCATCCACAAGTTAGTTGAGATTTTTTCTCGTTTTGGGATTCCAGAGCAGATTGTCTCCGACAACGGTCGTCAATTCACATCAAGTGAATTCACCAATTTCTGCAAAGCAAACTGTGTTAAACACACACTCTCATCTGCGTATCATCCACGCACAAATGGAGAAGCTGAAAGGTTCGTCCGCACCTTCAAAGAAGCAATGAAGGCATCCGATATCAACATTGACCTTCGCCTTCAACGTTTCCTCATCTCATATCGTGTGACACCTCATGCCACAACCAACTCCAGTCCCTCTGAAGTCTTACAAGGTCGTAAGATTCGCACTCTGATGGATGTACTCCACCCACCCAAACATCGCCACCTCCGCTCGAGCCAGCCAAATGCAGCAGGAGAAGGGGTACAACACACGTGTAAAAGCTCGTTCTTTCCAACTGGATCAGCCAGTTTGGGTGCAAACCTATGTGAAGGGGGAGGAGAAATGGTCATTGGGCATCGTCATCACTATCCTTGGTCCAGTCACCTATGTCATCAAAATCGGTGACCGGACATTTAAGCGGCATGTGGATCAAATGCGAGCCGCTCTCAGTCAGCCACCTCGTTCCACCTCAGACCAGTCTGAAGAACCGCCAGTTTCTACTCAACCTTGAGATTGTCCTTCATCATTCCGTCAATAACTTTATACATGCATTCTCTTATTTTTTCTTGTTGAAATCTCGATGTATGTTTCAAAGTAGGAAGGAGGAAAATGTAGAATATCCAAATGTTCTAATCTATTAATTTACCACTTTATGCTAATTATCATATGCCTACGTGCAGGATTTCTGTCTCTTGTAGAATCAGCTCTACTCATGATCCTTTATTGATTTAGCCTTGAACCAACCAAGCTAACTTATACTTAATACCAAGCTCTGTACATATTCTTGTCATACCTGATCTATCTGTCCTGCAATAAAGACTTAGGCAAAGAACACACACGCGTGCAAACCTCGGTCTCTCTTTCATATCCTCATATAAATACACTACAGGAGCTTTCCCCACTTTTCCACTTTTTGCTCCAGTCTTCAAACTTGGTAGTGAAAGTTCCCTCGAAGTAAGCAGTTCCATTACAAATGACAAGCATAGCCAGAATCTCGGCGCAGTCGTTGAGCTCCACATCGTCCCTCGGAATGGCGAGGATGTACTCAACAAAGTTGTCCAGGAACATCTGGAATGTGATATCCGGAACCTTGATGCTGAGTCTCTGCTTAACCATCTCGACCACCGGCTGAGCAAATCGCAAGTCACCGTTGGTTGGATTTTTTAAAATTGCCATGAGAACAGCCTGTCGCTTCCGGCACAAGTCCCAGAAAGGCCGAGTGTCCTTCCACAGATAAAGCTGTTTGCAGAGAGAAGACCGAATGGAAACGAATACGCAGATTGAGGTCTGTAGAGAAGAAAGTTGAACAGCATATCAAGTCCGAGATCCGTTCGGTGAATGTAGAGCGTAATTTTGCCCATGAGAAGACCAACGTTCATTAGGAGCTGCTCGTTTTCTATCTTCCTCAGCTTCTCGTTTGGAATTACTCGGGTTTTGAAGAACTCCAGGATTGCTACAACCATTTCAGCTGGAAGCGTCTTGACAACAGCCATCAGCTTTTGGAATCGTGGGATCAAACGATGATCTGATACGCTCTGGTCACAACTTGTCTGGTAAGGTACTCCTGCTCTGGAGTTTCTACTATTATTGTGGACATGGCGGACGCCAGCTCGTGTACTCCTGCTGCTCCCAGATTAGTGTTCGTTGCTGAGATCTGCTCCACAGTGAATTCAAGCAAGTAGTTAAGGTAGTCCAACAGCCCTGCAAAAAGTCATACTTCAAACGGTTTTTGGTTTAAATTATTAAAAATTAAGGTAGAGAAGAAATAAGTTTACTTACTTGGACTGACATCTACGTTCATGCCTCCCTCAGCTAAATTTGAAGGATGAACTCGCTTGCTAAATTTAGTACGATCTTTGTCTCTGGTTGAATGTTGATCTCGTGGGCTTGTTCTCTCTGCTCTTTCTTCGAAGTGTGACCTAGCCGAGTGCTTCCGTTTCCTTGTCTGCTTTCGTCCATAATGCTCATAATGTTGCTGATCCGCTTCTGGGTAGACCGAGCCTTGACCTGAGAAATGAGATCTCCTGGAAGAGAAACGAGGTGGAGCTTTCCGCCGGCCGTAATGTTTTTCATCTTCACGAGCTTTCTTCCCGGCCCATCCGTCACGACGTGGACTCCTCGAAGCACCCGGATTCTGTCCACTCTCTCCAGAATTGTTGGGAATGGGGAACAGATAAGTTGGTGGAGTGCAACGCTCGTCACTGTCACTGTCCCAGTGGGTTATGTAAGGGTTATCCGGGTCTGCTTCCGGCAGCTCAATCACTTCGAATGAGTCACTTTTAACAATGCTTGAAACCTTGTGACTTTGCTCATTTTCGTTGGACTTGTTCACGCCAGATACATCAGTGTCAGTCTCATCCACGATGTTGCAATCACTCACTAAATCGGTCCCAGGACTTGCTGTTGATGCTGGAATCTCCAGAAGTGTTGGTAGTTCAGAGGCTTGCCTTTCCACTACGTTTCGAGACTGGTCTTCAAGGCAAGATGAGTCAGCGCTTACAACTACAGGCAGTATTGGCTCCATGTCTCTCTCGTCAAATGGAACCTTAAAAACAAACAAAATAAAGTTCAAAAAGTCCTATCAACTTCCAATTACAGCAACAATTGCAAAAACATGACTAATTTTTAGTTTTTAATAAGAAAAGCATTAAAAAGTTATAAAATATCAAACTTACCAAACAGCTGAGTGAATCGTTGTCAGGAGAACTTTGTGAAGATTCGAAGGACGTACTATGATAACTGTTTACATCAGCTGGAATGGTTTCTGGCTCTCGAGTAACTTCACAGTTTTCTATAGCCGAAGCGTTTTCCTCGCCTGATACCTCACTTACAGCCACAATCCTTGGTTTCCTTCCATCTTAGTCTCTTTACAAACTGCACTTTCTACTTTGAAGTTATTTTTATTCTTGTTAAAAAACTTGCAAAACAAATGATGAGTGAGGTTAATGTTGTGCACTCACAGCCTATCCTCTTCACAATGAGCTCTTCCGGGTGCAAAAGCGCAAAAGCTATCCAAGCGTATAATATCTTTGCATTGGAAGCCTAAAGACGTTTGCCGTACTTTCAAGGGGCTTTCTCATGCACGGGATCACAACGCTATATACCTACACGATGACAAGCACCCTTTGCAGTGATGTACTCTGTTTGCTTCCCTCTTCCAGTTTGGTTCACCTCACCAAGCTGCTTTTGCATTTCTTGGGGGGTTGTCCTTCGTTTGCCCACTGCGTTATCAGCTTTTGTTTTGTTTTATAGCGTATCAAAAATAACTATAACTCACCATGCAAAAGCTGAATGTACACAACATGCAGCGTTATCATTTTGATTTGATGATGATCGGTGTGGGAGTGAAACAGAGTGGCATATATGAGCTATTTCATATTCATGCAATCTCATACATAATACTTTTTTTGGACTTGTAAAATGTAATGGAAAATGTAATGTTATAATAAATGATCAATATAGACACCAATCACTAGCCTAATAAACCTGAAACTGAAAATGTATGTGCT
>LJIJ01005792.1:0-10969 GCA_001718145.1 Orchesella cincta
ACACACTGACGCTTTCTTAGAATTTTTATGAGCATAATTTTAAATTTTTTTCTTTGATTCATTATAGTTCTAGATGTGCTCTTGCCAATTATTTTTAACATAAACTCTCTTGGTCTAACTTTGGCTGCGACTTTAGTGCTACAGCCTCCTTCATGCATAATCAACTGTTTTTTGTTCTGTCTTTGATTTGTCTGTTGTCCGATGAAATAAAACCTATTTATATTACTTATTCTCATTAGTTATGCGCTAGCCTGTTGTTAAACACGGTGAGCTGATGAAAATCAGGGATGCCTACTAACACAGAGATGGAGATTGCATGTGGAAACTGTTACGTCCATTTGCATTTGATAATTTTGGAAAGTAAAAAAATCATCAAGCACGAGACAGAATTTAAGATTTGGGGATGGAAGGATGTTGGCTCCAATTTTAAGGGGCTGTGCTGACTTATGTGAATTTAATTTATCCCTGATTTCCTGTGAAGAGTGCATCATCGTGTCTGGTCTCCAGCCCTTGGAACTGAATGTCTGTGACGATTATCTCCTTTATTCCGAATTTTGTACTATCAAATCAGTTTTCTAAATTACCTATATCTACATGCTATCTTATTCCTTTCGACTGCCATAATGAGAGATTATGAATGAAATAAAATGAAAGTAGAAACAATATTTAGCTTTCTTTGAGACTCTATATCATTATTTTATTATTTCGAGCAATTTACTCTACAGTAACACATTTTTATTATAATATACAGTATCATTTAGAGTTCCAAATTTGCCATTGCTCATTATTTCAACAGAATCTTCATCTTGATGGTATTGCTGCAAAATTGTATGAATGCATATCATTTTTAAACGTGATTTGATGAAAACTAGAGTTGGCTACTCATGAAACAAAGAGAGTTCCGCTATAACTAAACAATGTTCCTTAAACAAACCCTAAATACCTTAAGCTACGTAGGCAGCCAATCAAGGTGAAACTTGTGAACCCCAAGCTTTGTCTCATGCAATCAAGCTCGCCCTCCCATTTCGTCTTCAAAAATATTTCTTACTCGAGCTGGCTGCATTATTTACATATTTGTCTTATCCAAAACAAATTGAAAAAAATTTGGTGAGTAAATACAAAAACTTTTTCCTTTGACCTCTTTGTTCGGATGTCTGCAAAGAGTATGGAAATTCGGAGCTCGGCACCATTCAGCATTGCCTTGGAATGAAAACCTACTGTGCGTGGGGAGAACTCGTGTTGGAGGATGGATATAGAATTGCACATCGGAGCTGTGCAAAAACAACGCTGATTGAAGACAATCTCGAGAAAAATAGGTCGTGGCGAGTTTTAAGGCGGAGCATACTTGCAATCCGGAGGAAAAGTTGAGATTGTGTCACTGCCAGGAGGACCTCTTTAATGAAGACGATATTAACCCAAATCCAGAGACATCTATGAATCAAAAGACCGCACGATTCCGGAGTGAGCTTCCTTTCTTCAGTTGTCAGCTGCTCGTCGAGTTCAGATTCTCCTGCAGACTCCTCGTTTTTTTCTTTCTCTCTGATGAAGTGAATGGTTGAAAGGCGGAATCATAATCATTAAGCATACTTACTCAGGATTGTAAATAAGCAGAGCAGCGAAAAAACTAATCAGATTATATCAAGGCCGAATATATTTGTCTCGTCTCATTTGACAAGAGAATTAGTCAATTGGCTTGTTGATTGAAATAAAATTTTGCACTGAAAATGTCACCTTTCTTTGGAATTTGTTTACGTTTACGTTTACGTATTAAGTCATAAATCATGCAAAGTGAACGAATATGGATTATCCTGTTGATAAGCAGGGTGACTTGTAAAGACAAGGTGATGTGATGGCTTGTGGCAACAGCCCCAATCGGGAAGTTTAGGGTTGTTATGTTACTTCATTTTTTTCGCATTTGAATATTTGGAAATTTGTTTTTGAAAATATTGATCAAGCACATATTTTCATTTGGCCTTAAGTAAAAGCAGACAGCCTGTGGAGTTTAGGGCATATGCGATACATGGTTCGATCGGGAATGTGAAGGAGAACAATATTCCAGCATCTATTCATTGCGCTAGCTTTCACTATTTTTGAGAAAATTCCATTTGAAATCTTACTACCCAATAGGGTTTATATGCAGCACGTGTATAACTACCCTTAATTTATTAGGTTTGGTTATTTTTGGTTAGGTTAATTGGCTAAATTGTGTAGCACTGCCACTATAGTGAGACTGTTTAGGTTTAAAACATTCTGAGCGAGATGTGGTTAGGTTGGTTATGTTAGTTAGGTTAACAAATTGTGTAGTGCAACAAAATCGCCCCTTTGTGTACATGGGTGTAACTATAGAACTCATACCCTGTTGGGTTGAATTTTCTCAAAAATAGTGAGTAGGCAATGAATAGATGCTGGAATATTGTTCTCCATGAAATTTCGATCGAACCATGTATCGCATATGCCTCAACTCCAAGGGGCTGTCTTCCTTCATTTGTTCCTTTCATTTTTTCAATTGCTGATATTTTTGAAACCACATTTACCACTTGTCTGATTACTTATCAATTTCTTAGTACAAAAGTGATTTCTCCTATTAAATCAGCCGAAGAAACTCCTCCTTCACTCCAAATCAAGATGTTCCTGCTCAAGCGAAAAACGGAGCTGGTGCTGCTGATGACCACCTTCGAGATTCTCCTTCCATCTGTGTACATTCAACCTGCTCAAGGTAAATCCAGGCTCTCCAGCCCCATTCTCTTTTTAACAAAGAATTCGTGAGATGAATATTATATCATTTATTCCTTTGACTGTAAATTGTATTCCTTCTCCTCTCAGCTCTCATGTGTTATGGCTGCGACCTAGGCGATGAAGACTATGTGAAGTGTATCCACTCTGACGACGCTTTGAAGAATAAAATTACGTGTCACGAATTCGATACGTCTTGTTACAAATCCGAAACAAGATATCTGGATCGATCGGCTCCAACATTCTCGAGGGGCTGTGGCAACTTGCGCTATTTTAATTTATCCGTATTTCTTGTGAAGAGTTTAAGCCCGATCCTCCTTGGGAATTCGGACCATCGAGAGTAAAACGTGCTTCTGTGAAACCGACTTGTGCAACAATGCTTCCCGCATCCGGATTCTGACTCAACTGCTCCTCTTCTGCATCCTCCTGTCTGTCTCAGCTTATTGGATCAACTAACGAACTGAATGTCTGCGATTCTGTATCTGCCATTGTATTATGCAATGAAATTACTAAATTCTCTATGTATTTGGGGGTTTCCTCACCTAATTCATTAAAAATGTCTAATATATCAACATTTTATGATTGAAATATAATAAAAAGAGAAAAATAACTCGCTTCCTTTCTTACACCTGCATTATTTCATTTTATTTTTAAAAGCCAGTACAATTTAGATAGTTTAAGATTTGTTCATAATTGAGCAATGCTGCAGTCAGAGCATTGTTGGTAAAAGTCGACGCTCCAGAGGAGATCTCCAGGACAAGCTCTCACTTGGCAGGATGAGTTTCTGCAGGAATCTGGGCGAAAGTAGTATTTTCTGAAGTTGCTTTCCTGTCGTTTGTATTCGCAAATGCAGCTTTCACTTGAAGGATTGTGGAGGCTCAGTTGTATCTAGTCCGCATTCCTCCAAATTTCAATTCGATCACAAAAGGGTTTGAATGTGAGGTATAAAAAAGTGTAAATGTACTTGGTGAAAGCATTCCGGAAATGTTTTGGCGTTGCTTTGTTACAACTTTTTTCAATACACTCATTCAGTCCGCCGCTACTTTTCAAACGTCTCCGAGTATTTTGAAGTGTTCATATTATCAGTCTAATCCACACAAAGACAACAAGCTCAATCTGTGATTGAAGGAAAAGTGTGCTGTTTAATTAAACCAGTTTGAAGATTATCTCTAAAAGCAAGATAAGATGTTCCTGTTGAAGCGTGCAACGACGGTGAAGCTGCTGATGGTCACCTTCGGGATTCTGCTGCCGAATTTCTACATTCAACATGCCCAAGGTAGTTTTACCGTGCAATATCATTCAAAGCAAGAAATCATGAGATTCCAAAGACATTTTGCAACTAAACTAAACATTTTGTGTTTTATTTTCCTCCTCCAAGGTCTGAAATGCTACGAGTGTACCGACCAAGACGATTTCTGCAAAACTCCCGATGAGACTAAAACCAAGACGCAAGTATGTCCCGAGTTTGTGGGGGGGAAACGGATACCCCTAGCTTGTGTTGAATATGAGTTGGAATATCCGAATGGAACTCTGAGTTTGGTACGAGGATGTGAGGATTGGAGGGTTGCTTTTGATCATTCTTATGCCGATATCTGCCAGAACAAGACGTCTCACCCGGTTCCCTACCACAAGGATAACAATGTCAAGATCTTATATTGCTTCTGTAGTTTCCGAGGTGACTTGTGTAACAAGAGGTTGGTGGGGAGGGATCCTATCACGACCACAACGACCAACGCCTTCATTCGCATCCGGATTCTGATCAACTGCTCCTCTTCTGCATTCTCGTGTCTGTCTCCGCCTCTTGGAACAACTCTTGAACTGAATGTCTCCGGTTCTGTATCTGGAATGAAATTACTAAATATTCTGTGTATTTCGGGGTTTTCTCAACTTATTCATTAAAAATGCCGTATATAACAAGATACTATGATTGAAATAAAAACACAAAAATAACTTGCCTCCTTTCAAGCTCTTGCAATATTTCATTCTATTTTAAAAACAATGAGCTTGCTACGAAATCACAAAATTGCTATACTCCCTGGAATTTCCAGTATGAGCGACAATCTTTCTCATTTTTGTATAGTCCATCAGCTCTCCTGAAACAAGAGAACTTCAGGCGAGAGCCACCACCTCCTTCAGAACACAGTTGGCATTTTCTGGAAGCCCTTCCATCATCATTGTTGATGGGCGGAGCCATCCCCGTTAAAGTCTACGCTCCAGGGGAGATCTCCAGGACAAGCTCTTATTTGGCAGGACGAGTTTCTGCAGGAATCTGGACAAAAGTAGTATTTCCAAGACCCACACTCACAAACAAATTTCTACAGTTTTGAAATAGATACAATTTTTTCTGGGGAATATTCTTTAAAAAATTATTAATCTTTCTAGGTCATTGAAGATGAACTCTTTCATGGAACTCCATATGAGAAAAGGTTAGGTTAGGTCAGAACGAGAAAACTGATGAGCGACGTGATCACCAGAGATATGATGTGTGTTATTGGTGTTTATACGGTGGATACGAATAAAGAAGTGATTGCCAAATGGGATGACTTGTTTGCACGGATGATGCAAGTGCGCTACTCATCTTTTGATTCAAATGCGCCCATGGATGATTTCACTAGTTATGTACCGAGCTTTTGTAACAGGACAAAATAGGAATGATATGTGTGCAACGATGGGAAGTTGCGATTAATAAATATGAACGTTTTTTAGAAAAAATTATTATTGAACTTGATGGCTGCATTGAAAAGTTCGAGATTTGCATATTAAAAGCCAAGCGCGTTGTATCGTGGCGAATCCAACTCGTCAGCCTGTTGATAAGCAGGGTGACTTGATGAAGACAATGTGCTGTGATGGCCTGTGGCAACAGTCCAATCGAGAATTTAGGGTTGTTATGTTACTTCAATTTAGCCTTTGAATAGTTGAATTTATTTTTAAAACATTTGTCAATCACCCATTTTTATTTTTTTCAATTGTTGATAATTTTGAAATCCCATTTACTACTTGTCTGATCACTTATCAATTTCTTAGTACAAAAGTAATTTCTCCCATTAAATCAGCTGAAGAGGACTCCTCCTTCACTCCAAGTCAAGATGTTCCTGCTCAAGCGAACGACGCTCGTGCTGCTGACGATCACCTTCGAGATTCTCCTTCCATCTGTGTACATTCAACATGCTCAAGGTAAATCCAGGCTCTCCAGCCCCATTCTCTTTTTAACAAAGAATTCGTGAGATGAATATTATATCATTTATTCCTTTGACTGTAAATTGTATTCCTTCTTCTACCCAGCTCTCATGTTTATGGCTGCGACCTAGGCGATGAAGAATATGTGAAGTGTATCCACTCTGACGCGCCTTTGAAGTATAAAATTACGTGTCACGAATTCGATACGTCTTGTTACAAATCCGAAACAAGATATCTGGATCGATCGGCTCCAACATTCTCGAGGGGCTGTGGCAACATGCGCTATTTTAATTTATCCCTTATTTCTTGTGAAGAGTTTAAGCCCGATCATCCTTGGGAATTCGGACCATCGGAGAGTAAAACGTGCTTCTGTGAAACCGACTTGTGCAACAATGCTTCCCGCATCCGGATTCTGACTCAACTGCTCCTCTTCTGCATCCTCGTGTCTGTCTCAGCTTATTGGATCAACTAATGAACTGAATGTTTGCGATTTTCTATCTGCCATTGTATTATCGAATGAAATTACTAAATTCTCTATGCATTTCGGGGTTTCCTCAACTTATTTATTTAAAACGTCATATATAACAAGATATTATGATTGAAATATAATAAAAAGAGAAAAATAACTAGCTTTCTTTCAATTTTTTACAATATTTCATTTTATTTTTAAAAGCCTTTATAGTTTTAAGCAATGAACAGAAGTTTATACAGAAATCTGGGCACTCACAAACAAATTTGCAAAAGATATATTTTTAAGGTGGATACTTCCTTTAAAGTTTGTTATTCTTTCTAGGTCGTTGTAATGAACTCTTTCAAGGAACTCCATATCAGTATGGTCCTGGTCTAATCACAATGCATCATAATATAATATGCAGCTGGAAGCCGGTTACAGGAGAAAAGAACGTAATGAAAACGTAATCATTAGATAAACTATAATCCTACCCTCTGATAACAAGCTTTGCATGAAAAACTCATGTAAACGTAGGTGGATGATGCAAAATTCTACGTCAGCATTCAGGGCGTTTAGTCATCATTTGCTTTTCATGACTAAGCTCTAAACATGGATAGTTTGTAATAAAAATAAGGTTAAATCAATAAAATCACAAATTGTCCATATGCATTGTTATTTAATTTATTCTCTAAAATGCCAGTATCATTGGTACAAATCAGATGGGGAAGATGAAGTCATATTTCTTCAGTTTCTTGCATAATTTTATTTTTAAAGCCATAATTTACATTGTTTTAGATTTGCTCATCATGTAAACAAAATCTGAGTGACCTTGCGGCGAAATCACAGGATTGCATTTCATAATTATAAACGTAGCCTTTAGGACAGTCAAACAGAAGGGCTTGACCTGCTATGCATTTCCAATATGAGCGACAATCCTTTTCATTTTTGTATAATCCATCAGCTTTTCTAAAGCAAGAGAACTCCAGGCGAGAGCCACCACCTCCTTCAGCAACACAGTTGGCATTTTCCGGGAGGGAACATTGTTGGTGGGAAGAGCCATCCCCGTAAAAGTCTACACTCCAGAGGAGATCTCCAGGACAAGCTCTCACTTGGCAGGATGAGTTTCTGCAGGAATCCAAACAAAAGTAGTATTTGCTGCAGTCGCTTTCATGTGGTTTGTATTCGCAAATGCAGTCTTCTGGTGGAGGGGTTGTTGGTGGCTCAGTTGTGGCTGGTCTGCATCCCTCCACGTTTTCAATGCGATCGCATACTTTTAGAGCTGGATTGAAAGCAAGACCCTGTTCGTAACTGCATTCATGATATTCTTTGCGGGTGAAGTTGATGCAGGAGTAGTAATTATGGCAGTCTATCCCGACGTATTCGCAGTCGTGGTCACAGGCATCTGGGTCTTCAGGTGTGGTTGGAGGTTCGGTTGTAAATTCAGTTGTGGCTTCGGTGGAAGTACTTGGAAGTTCTGTGGTGAATTCTTCAGTAGTTGTAGACTCCTCAGTTGTTGTTGATAGCTCTTCGGTTGTTGTTGAAAGCTCTTCAGTTGTGGTTGTAAACTCTTCCGTTGTGGTTGAAGGTTCTTCGGTTGTTGTTGAAAGCTCCTCAGTTGTTGTAGACTCTTCAGTTGTGGTTGTAAACTCTTCAGTTGTGGTTGAAAGCTCCTCAGTTGTTGTAGTCTCTTCAGTTGTAGTTGTAAACTCCTCAGTTGTAGTTGAAAGCTCCTCAGTTGTTGTAGACTCTTCAGTTGTGGTTGTAAACTCTTCCGTTGTGGTTGAAGGCTCTTCGGTTGTGGTTGTAAACTCTTCTGTTGTGGTTGAAAACTCTTCTGTTGTGGTTGAAAGCTCTTCAGTTGTGGTTGAAAGCTCCTCAGTTGTTGTAGACTCTTCAGTTGTAGTTGTAAACTCCTCAGTTGTAGTTGAAAGCTCCTCAGTTGTAGTTGAAAGCTCCTCAGTTGTTGTAGACTCTTCAGTTGTGGTTGTAAACTCTTCAGTTGTGGTTGTAAACTCTTCAGTTGTTGTAAACTCTTCCGTTGTGGTTGAAAGCTCCTCAGTTGTTGTTGGAGGCTCTGGTGTGACCTCTTCAGTTGTTGTAGGATCATCAGTTGTGGTTGGAAGTTCAGTGGTAGCCTCTTCAGTTGTAGTTGAAGGCTCTGTTGTCACAGGTGGAGGTTCAGTTATTTCCGCCTCTTCCGTAGTTGTAATTTCCGTCGTTGTAAATTCCGTGGTTATAGACGTTGTTGTTGGTGGAGTTTCTTCCGTGCCTGCTGTTTCTTCAGTTCCATCCGTTGTACCTTCAGTAGTAGCTTCAGTTGAACCATCAGTTGATGAAGTAAAACAATCATCTCCTACCAATCCATCATGAACAATTGATATCTCTTCAAAAATAATGTAACCTCCTGGTGCCAAAATTCCAACTATTTCAATCTACAATATTCATCCAATTATAAAAATTATTTATACATAACCATGAAAATATTCTGTTTTTTAAAACCATTTTAAAATCTTACCTTATTCGACGGAATGGGAAGAACCAGTTTTCCACCTCCAGAAATGGACCACTGATTCTCACGAGAACGATCCAAATAGCAATATTCCCCCGAACCAGTCACATTTTCGCATGGGTAAAAGTACGCTGTCGCGAGCTCAGAATAGTAATGAATGTAAAGGAAGGCGTTTGTCAAATCGCAAAATCCTGACGTGTCAAATATGTAGCTAAAGTTTAGCTCTGAATGCGGAGCAGGGTTATTTTCAACCCAAACGCCATCGAAAGAAGTTAAATTTCCCAAACTGGATTTGAAGTCAGAAGGTGTGTTGTAAGCTTTTGCGTTTTCAAAACCAATCCAGCCAACGTCTTTAAACTGTTCCAGATTTTTGCCGTAAATGAAAGTTGCAGCGAACACGTTTCTATCTGAAATTATATTTCCAAACAATCCCAAAATCAAGCAGAAGCTTGTTGGGTTGAAAACACGGAGGAATGACATTTTACTTGGTCTGTAAGCTCCTGCCAAACGAAATGATACAGGAAGATTAATTTTGAATGCAGTTTTTATTCAAAACCTTATAATTTCGTATGATAACATTTTACAAGCCGGAAAATGGCTGAAACGACAAATTACAACGATCTGTAAGCAAAAGGTTGATTTCAGTTTAATCATCATGATCAATCACTGGAAGCTAATCCTCCTTTCCACCAAACATCAAATCAATCAAACAAACTGGAATGACGTTATGAAAATTGGCAGAAAAGTTTGGGTACAAAGACCCTTTTATTCTAAGTTTCACTTGTTGTTCCATTGAATTTAACGTTTATTTCACAATCTCTGACAAATAAATTCCCGATTGATGATTAAATCTTTCACGAGTATTATGATTGAAGCAGCCAAACACAATTTCCATATAGTACAAATAGTTCAGGTAAAAATGCATAATCCATGAGCTTATCATCATAGATTAAGCCTGTAACGTAGTTCTGTACATTCTTTCAGATTAATAAAAGCAAATACAAGCGAAGCGAGTTCAAAATCTCTGCATTAACACCATTTAAACCAAAATATTGGCATAAAACGTTGAACAAATGCATAAAAAAGATGCATCATTTAGGTAAACATTTGGAGAAAAATGTAGCTGAAAGTGCAACAAACTTTGCAAGCCTTGGAATTCTTAATAATTGAATATTTTTTCGTTTTAAGCAAATAATTGCTAAAAAATTACGAATTTTTCAAAATGATTTTAATACTCCGAAGAAATGATGCGTTAAGGAAGGCTAATCCATGCTGATATCATATTTGAACTTGTAAAAAGCGGTGATGAAATCATTTCATGTTGAAAATCCAAAACGCATTTGTTATTCGTAAAGCATGACATAATTGGATAATCATGGAGTAACAACTATAATATTGTGGAATGAAATCATGCTTAAGCTAATTCTCATCCTTTAATCCAATTTTTGAAATGATAAGTTGATGAAGAAATAAATATCCATATATAAAGGCAGATCCACGCCTGACCAAAGGTTTACTTCGGCATCACTTCCACTTGAGTTGAGCCGAGATTTTTTAGCATTCGTGACCTTGCAAACTTTTTAAGTTGAAAGAAACTGCGCAATTAGCGTTGTGCTAGAAAAATGAATTTTGTTAAGTTTTTGGGAGTATTTTTTGCGTGTTTGAGTGTGGTCGCTGCTGATCGTGGTAAGTAGTTTTGAAAGTAGAAAATTGGTGGTATTTTGGAATAAAAGTGTTTAATTGAGATGATTTATTTCAGGTCCTGTGGATTGGTATGATTGTAAGGGAAAACCTGATGCGAACTATGTACATCCTTATGACTGTACGAAGTTCATGACCTGCGTTGCACAGTTTTACGCTTATGAGAGGGACTGCGTTGTGGGATTACATTATGACCCTGCAAATGATCGGTGTGAGTGGCCGGAAATTGTGGGCTGTATTACAGATCCACCTACGACAACTGCGGCTCCTACAACGACCACTCCAAGCACGACAACTTCGGCAACTACTACAACTCAAACTACACCATTCAACAACCACCACTCAACGACGAGCTTCTCTCAACATTTCTCTTTTCGACCCCTCCCCATCTCTCTCTT
>LJIJ01005793.1:0-10968 GCA_001718145.1 Orchesella cincta
GCAAACATAAAATGCCCTGTAACTTAAAATGGGCAATGGCTTTACTTTTTAAGGGATAAATCCCTCATGTTTTCGTAGTGACACAAAATACGCATTACAAGAGTTGAGTACGTTTACCAAATAGTTGTGAAAACATGTTAAAAGAACTTTTTGAAAACTGTTGTTGAATAGACCATGGGCGCAGGAAACGGGGGTACTGGGGGTACGACGTACCCCCAGATTTTCGAATTTCCCATATAAAAACGAGATAAAATTTCTAAAAAAACATGCGATTTGCACATAATTTGTATGGTTCGTACCCCCTGGTACCCCCAAGCAAAAATTTGGTTCCTGCGCCTATGGAATAGACGATGGAGCTTCACGCAGTTGGCGGTTATCTTTTATATCTAGGACTCTTTGAAGGAGCCTCTAATAAGTGAGTAAATTCGAGCTAAAGCTGACCTAATATTCTCGAGAACTACTGACATCTTGGAGAAACATATTGAGGCTTTTGAAATATTGGCTTTGGAATATGAGCTTTTGCAAAATGCAGAAGTGGAAAATGAAGGACCTGACTTTGAACTGCAAGTAACCACTTACTAAAAACGCAAAAATTCAGCTCGAAAATGGTAACATGATAAGTTTCGGGAATTATTTGAATGGAACAAAAGGTGATTTGTTGGTAATCCCAAATCGTTATATGCACAAATAGTACAATTATGTTTGACTGCCACGTTTTTATTTACATTTAAGCTTGAAAACCATCATGATACATCATGGGACGAAACAGCTAAAGCAGGCTATTTGGTTCGGGTTGTCAATTTACTTATAAGATTGAAGATGTGTACTATGGAGATGAAAGTCATTTAGTTGGCGTTCACTACTTCAATCGTCTCCATTAAAAAATATAAATATACAGCAACTTGTTGCATATTTACACAGAGTATAAGTATACTTTAATTTTAACAGAAGCAATAAAGATTTCAGCTATTATAATCTCAAAGCAACTCAATAAGTTTACGGAAGATTTATTTCAATATTACTGAGAGTTTCCAGTAACACGTTAAGTAAAGCTTATTTCCTATTGCAACGCTGTCATCAAATAAGGCATTGGTACGAGATTCAGACAATATGTATCTCAGTTTTCATTTTTCAGACACCGATTTTCACACAAGCTTGGTTAGAAGGCAAATTAACGGATTAGTCATCACAATTATATCAAATTAAGTGTGAAAGCAAAATTTAGAGGCTGAGTACTAACAAAAGTAGGAAACGAAAGGAAAAACACCGAAAGTGACTACTAACAGTAGTTTTATGGATTATTAATAATACACGAACGTTCAAAAAATGATATATTTGCAAAAATGGGAAGAGACTGCGCAGCATTTATTCAAATACCAAACGCATCAATTACAATTCAAAATCTCCTACGCCAAATCATTAAAATAAGAAGAGGTAAATACCAAGGGTGGGTAATCAGTTGATTAGGAAATTTAATCTGATAATCGGATTGATTGATTAGTTTAGTCTTTAATCAGTAATCTGAAGACGAAGAAATTCTGAAATTAATCAGTAATCAATTAATCAGACAAATTCCTACAAGCGTTGATCCAAATCAGGCTGCAAGAGTTGAGAAAGTATTGAAAATATCAAATACAATAATCTTTGCCGCATATATGATCCGCAACGACAGTGCAGCTTGCTAAACACGCTTTACTACGTTTGTTGTTATACCATGAAAGTATGACTTTTTTAACGCTGGTCCTTAAGTTTCACCTCATTTCCAGATTTTCAGTTTCTCGTCGACTTTTGGTAATGCTAAATGGGTTGAGAAGGAAATTGAGTTTTTGGTATGATGGAAGGAAATATTCTACTTTGATTGACCAAGGTCTTATGCTTTATACTCTTTCTAATGATCACTCCGTTCCAATCCAATATAAGCTTTCAAAAACATTCTGGCTGGTTGGAAGACGAATTTATAACTTAACTTTCCCTTAGCTTAACGTGTTTAATAGAAATTAAATATCTTTATCAGGCAGTCGTGTTTTCTATTGTCAGAAGTAACATGCAATAACTTACGAAATCGTATTTACAACGAAGCTTTTTTGTACAGGTCGAAATTCAACTCTTATGCCAATACACTTTATACCGTAACATTGTATTTTTTTAAATGCTGCAAACCTTTTAAAAATAAATCATTAATCAAAACGAAGCATTTAAAGGGTTGGAATTTATTGTCCTTGTAGCTAATAAATGTTGTCGAATAAAATTAACAAATTAATGTTGCAATTTTTCCCCACTATAGTGTTATTTATTATGGCCAATAAGGAGCAAATGCATATCCAAAAGGTAATTTAGAAAAAACGTAAATCCAAAGCAATTTTAGCCCGTGTATAAATAAGATTTTTGGGGCCGAAAATTTCACTGACTTTGTCCTCCCTGGGAATATTGCGTTGCCACCAATGCTGTCAAATGACATTTTTGACAAAATGCCTTGCCCACAAACGGAGCATTTGAAAGGTCTCTCTCCCGTGTGAGTTCTGGTATGTCTTAAGAGAGTCGATTGGTTACCAAATGTTTTTGTACAAACATTACATTTATAAGGTTTTTCTCCTGTGTGAGCTCTGATGTGGCGTGTCAAATTCGAACCTATTGCGAACTCTTTCCCACATAGGTTACATTTAAATGGTTTTTCCCTAGTGTGTGTTGTTATGTGGCTATGCAGATTTTTCTGAAATCTGAATGCTCTGCTACAAAAGGGACATATAAATGATGTTTCTTCTACTTCATGTATCTTTAAATGTGTTTTCAAACTGTCTTTACGTCTGAACATCTTGCCACACTTCCCGCAATGATAGGGCTTTTCTACAGTGTGGACTCTTAAGTGAGCTTTCAGATTAAATTTTTCTCCAAACCCTATCCCACAAACGGAACAGAAAAACGGCTTTTCTTTTACGTGTATATGAAGATGGTTCATCAATCGTGAATAATGGGTATATTTGTTTTGACAAAATATACATTTGAACTGGTAGTCGTCCGTCATGTCTCGATTTCTTTTTGCGACTTGTTGATACCGGGTGACTGGAAGTTTGTTTCCGAGGCTTCTAAAATTTTAATAATTGATAAGTTAGTAATGAATATGATATCTTTGTAGACAAATATTATTTACTGAACAGAGGAAATCAAGTCTTTTGTACCTTTCTTGCATACTTGCAATTTTATCAAAGTTCATTAGTTTTTGAATGCATTTACGTTAGATTACGGTTGCTCAAAACTTGAAATTTAAAAAACCTTCAGTTAACAGTGTTTATGTTTTCCTTTCAAGACTGTTAAGTTATTTCATTAACGTTTGCAGCAGGTTTACGAACCAAACTTCAATTACACTTCGAGTTACTCGACACCTTTGTTAGGGAACGTTAAAATTTTTGGTTTGCTATGTTGAGATGATGAAAACTGACTTGTTGTAGAGTGCACTAATAACACTCTGTTGGAACTACACAAGTACATGTGCCTTTAAATTGTGTGCGTGGTTTCTGCGAAAAGTTTGCAAAGGAATGGAAGTTACATGGTTAATTTCAGACTGGGTGTGAACTTTCTTATAGAATTAGAATTTCTTTTAGAACTTTGGAGTAAGCGATACGGAGACGTAGTGCGTGCATGCACATTCCGGAAATATACAATACTCTAACCCATCAATAGATGAACAAACTTAGGTACCAGACTGGATTTGAGTAGTTTATGGAACTTTTCAGCTTGAGAGACAATGTTGAGGTACCACCTACATTACATATTTACAGTCTGCAAGCTTAAGAATGTTCTGAATAAACATGTATGCTCTTTCTGCATGTTCCGATGCAAGAAGGCACCTATGTATGGGCCTACGTGGCCCGGTCAGATTTATGTACCTGTCGACAGTTTCTTTTCGAAATGCGTTGCTGTCGTTCTAATTCTTCTTTACTTTCTGTTTTGTGAAACGTTTCATTTTTTTGATATAAATATTACGTTACATACAGAAATGTTAAAAACATTCTTCCATTTTAACTTTACAATTTAATACTCAAGGAAGTAGCTTAGAGCTTATCAGAAGGTGCAAATCACTTAACACGGAGTTCAATAGTGTTCGTATGCAATCACTTGTGGATGGCCTTGTTTCAAACTGAATGCATCATGGACATTTTGTTGAAAGCACATGCATACATAATATATGATAGTCACTATATGCAGACAGTCAATCAAAAATAATGCAGACATACTGCTAATATAGCCATGATGTTTAGATGTCAGAATTCTCCGCTAATTAGTTGAAGTCTGCCTGACTAACCCAAGCTCTCGAGTTATACAAAGGGACGAGAGATGAAACAAAAAAAACTTTACTATACATGATCATTTAATTACTTGAATAGATTTTCTCGGACACATTCACACAAAATGATGTTTGTTGTAGTTGCTCCTACTCAATTAATCATTATTCGGAGCTGTAAAACACAATGTTGCCACCGAGTTTGTCCTCGTATATTCTTATACATTAGTCTGCAATTATATGTAAACGTACCTCAACCATACACAATATATTATGCGTCGAAGCAAAACCTGTTTAACGGGTATATTTGATGCTTGAATTACGTGTGCGATATGACACTTATGCTATACATAAATACAATGTGTTGGATGTATTTTAATTTTTCCGAGAGAAATACTCTTTTGGAAAACGCCCATATATTTCTGCGTGTTTGAAAGCAAATTGCTTCTGTCTTATGCCAAGAAAAAGTATTTATTCCATGCGTAAACGACAACTGAATTAACTGCTAAAAATTTCAGCATTAGGAAAGAGAACACTTGATTTAAAAAATAATAACTAATTGTTTAAGTGTTAGTATGATATGAAGAAAGCAGTACAATTAAATCACGAAGAGAGGAAAACAAAATGCCTGAATTGGGGATATGCATCGCTAACTTTATATTTCTATATGATTGGCTTTGATTTTCGGAGATTTTTGACTCTGTCAAGGAGCTACTAATGAGTTAGGAAAACCTTGAAAATGTTTATGCGTTTTCTCGATGATATTATTGAAACGTATGTTAACCATTTCAGGTAAGTGGTTTTGGAATGTAAATGTTTACAAAACATAGATGTCGAGAATTAAGATGGACTTGAATTGGAATCCAAATTCGCTATTGATAATGAACGTGAAGGTAATCGTAGCTAATTGACATAGTTTTAAAGAATAGATGATAATTTTTCTCTAGCATAATAATATTGAAAATACAATGCATTCTGGAGAGCTAAGACTGGCCCATATACAGTTGTGAATGGGTATGTTCTAGAAAACTGCTTTTCACGTAGAGCGGATGACGAAAAAATTTGTACCAAAATAATCCTATGACAAAAATTTCTATTTTACGACTATGTGCCAAGACTAACTTTCAACTGCTGAAAGCCATGCAGTTAGTCTCACCCGAGTCGAACATCACAGTTCATAAACATAACTTTACGAAATCTTTCACGAAGTTTATTACTATAATGTTTATGAATATTAATTATTCATATATTGTAAACGAATTTAGTATTTTCAGTCAAAAAACGTTCGTAGTTCGTTGGTATCATTTTAGAAAATCGGTGATAAGTTTTCAGTGACTTGATAATAGAATGCATTCTGTTCAATTTGGATCGATAAATTTTCAGTCGTGCATGGGAACATGAATTGCGCATAACGTTTCTTCTGAATATATATTTCACTTAAGAGGACCAAACCATACTTACCAATAATTTAAAGAGTTTCTAGTGCTACAGCAGTTTACCAAGTTATTGTGCACGAAGAAGTAAATGATAGTTTCAACAAACCCAATTTTAATAAATAGTGGGCACCAACAAAATGATGAATATGCATGAAACCATTTCTATTTTAAATATGGATGCATGTTCGAATAAGAATAACTAAATTTTTTAAAAGATTACGTAGCATTTATTTAAATATGAAATGATAATCAAAATTACTAACAATACCAATGACATAATGTTAATGTTTTAATATTATAAAAAAGTAAAACATTAACTTAAAATGTTAGTATACATAAAATTAGATAGACATTACATTTATTCCTAGCCTATTCAATTACATTAACTGCGTGAGATTAATTGATTACTGATTAATTTCAGAATTTCTTCATCTTCAGATCACTGATTAAAGATTAAACTAATCAATTAATCCGATTATCAGATTAGATTACCTAATCAACTGATTACACATCCTTGGTTTTATGCAACGCTACCTGAAATTACGCATTAAAATATGCACCTATGCCAAAACATAACCAGAAAATTATTTATTGCTCGATGAACATGCAGGATTCTGTGCAAGAACTGCTAGTATCTGGATATTTTGACTTTTAATGACTAGTAAAATCATATACCGTTGTCTTAAGATTGCAATTCAGGTTATATATATATATTTGGTTGAATATACAAAAACCAGGTGAAGCTATGAAAGCATCACCCAACATTATTCATGACAGGAAATAGCCAAAACTCTAACGTTCATGGTTTGACAAAGCAAGGGTGACAGTTCGGAATTTTCTTTCTTCTTAAGGATTCTTGAAAATTATTAGACGGTCAAAAAGGTATTGAATGAGTAGTAGTAGGTAGTAAAACAATTGAAAGAAGAGGTTCGGGATGTGGAGCAATTGGTACCGCTAAATTATGGCACATAAAATGCAAGCAGAATGAATTTTGCAAAAGGGTACTTTAAGCTAACGTACTACAAAAGCAGTAATTCTAGTATTTCAGATGTAGCGCAGAAATCCATTTCAATGTTCAGAATCAAAATTTGAAGAGTTGCTGCTCTTCTTACATTGTAATCTCAGGTGCTTTTACAGTCGTGAAGAATTGTTTACGCACATTAGTGGCATGTTAATTATGATTTTCGTCATCTTTTAGTTATATGAAAATCCTATACCTTGATATCTCTAAAATGGTGAAAAGAATTCATGGATTGTAAACAAATTCAGAATTTAGTATTTTCAGTTGCAAAACGTTCCAAGTTAACTGGCACCATGTTGGAGTGTTGGTGATAAGTTCTCAGTGGCATGATATTACAATGCATTCTGAACAAATGAGATCGGTACATCTTTAGTCGTGCATGAGGAAGTGAATTGAGGTTAACTATTCTTCTGAGGATATATTTCAATTAAAAGGACCGAATAATCTATAACAATATTTAAAACCATTTCCAGTGCTACAACAGTTTACCGATTTATTGCACACAAAGAAGTAAATGATGGTTTAACCTAATCCCATTTAAATAAATTGGTGGCGATCTTATACAAATGATCTTAACTAATCTGAAATATAAATTGCTAATAAGTCGTTAAGTTCGTAAGTGTTATTTTTAAGCCCTCATTAAAAACACATGTATCCACTGCGCGTTTCTTTACTAATATGCAAGACCTATTGATTTTTCACTGATTAAAGGATTTCTGCCAGCACAATACCGGTTTCAAAACTACTACCTTTTAATGACATGAGGCTTCCACAAGGGGACCAATGTGCATACAAACATTTTTGTTCCAATAATGTCCAAGTGCTCGAGTAAGAATAAGTAAATTTAAAAAAGATTTGATAGCATCTATTTAAACAATGAATGATACTCATAGTTACTTAAAGTTGCCATGCCACAATTTAAAAACAATCAAAGTAATCAAAACATGAAGTAGTAACCTAATTCTGTTAGTGTTCAAAAACAATTGAGTAGAAGTTGTATTTATCCTAGCTATTTCAATTGCATTAACTTCCAATCATCCAATATAACGGTAACTTTTTTTAGATAGCCATATTAAGTAAAAACACTATCAAGTATTCGGCATACAGTGGCTTCCAATCTCAAAAACACAGTGTCTTACAAAATAACTGCGAAATAGGAATTCAATATATTCCTGGTTCGGTTACCAAAAAGCGGATATTGTAAGACTCGGCTTAAAAAGTAGACCCATCTATCTAATCTCCAATTATATTGTGAGTTTTAAAATGAAGTTTTAACTGCGAAACGTAAATTCGCAAACAACACATATGAAAGGTTTCTCTCCAGGTGGGAATCTTGAAGGCGACTCTGTCAAATCCCTGTTCGACAAAATGTTGCTCACAATTATCGGGCATTTGAAAAGCTTTTCCCCCGTGTGATCGGGTATTTTGAATCTTCTGATTGACACTAATGTCTCTCAAAACTGTTATCATTTATAAGGTTTTCTCGGGGTGTGTGTTCTAAACTGTCTTTACATTTTCGTATGCCCACATAAGAAATCTTCTCACATAGGTTATCTGATAGTTTTCTCTAGTGTGGTGTTGTCATATTTGTTAATCAGCTTGATCTGTATGATCTGAATGCCCTGCTGCAACGGAACGTTTAAATATTTTTTTCTCCTATCTCGTGTTATCTTCATATTGTGTTTTTTCAACACGTTTCATGTCCGTAAATATTCTTGCTCCACACTTCCCTATTTAAAGATCTTCGCTGTGATACTTTTATTGTGGACCAAGTTCATGATTATCCACAATACTGCCCATCTCACAATATGGACAGAAGACGGCTTTCTTTAGTGTGCTATGTGCATGATGATTCATCAGAGTGGATTTTGTTGATGCACATTTGTGGGCAAAATTAATGAAGGTCGTCTGCCTCTCTGATTGGTCTTGTGGTCTAGCAGTTTCAGCGAGCTGATAATTTTAAAATGAAATACAATAAGCATCGGTATCTCTTTGAACGTTAATATATATTAATGAAAGATGAATTAAGGTTGTTTTGTCCACGGCCTTAACTTCTTGTGGTTTTTGTTATTTCAGGGTTGTGTAATTTTAAAAGTTACTTGTCACTGCACTTTTTGATTTCTCTTACTTAACATTACGGCACATTTAGTAAACTGTTTGTATATCTGTCATTGAAACTATTAAGTTAAACCATAATCGTTTGTTGAATGTTAAGGTCCAAACGTCGGTAGCGCTTTGATTAAGTTATCGTTGTTATGTTGTGAGAATCCATTTGACATTATTTGAAAACTTTGGGTTTGGTAGGTGACTTCAAAATAAGAATGTCGCAGAATGAGTACACTAAACCCCAAGTGAAACTTTAGAGGTACATGATAGCGAGTATTCAACCTAAAATTTGGTCCGTCTCTTTACGCTGTGTGTAATTTAGCGAGAAATATATCATGAATAGCTGTAAGTACTTTGCGTTATGATTTTTAGACTACGGTGTCCCATATGGTTATAGAGTCTGCGATGTTTAGTAGTTTGAGCAATACGTACATGATTTACGACAAGGCTTCGTGTTGCTGTGAATTGATCTGTTTGTTTAGTCTGTATGCAAGTGAAAGTATCTGCTTGCAATGTGAGTACAATTATACCGTTTTACATTCCTTGTAATTGATATGATGAATTGCTTCATCGTTTTCTGTTTATTTATGTAGGCGACTATCTTTTGTATTTGGCGAATCTTTCATTAAATTTTACATTCTTTACCAATTTAAAACTATTTCTTTCCGAATTTTTGAACGTTTTACACTAACTTGACAGATATGAAATAGTCCCAAAGTTCTCATACTTTTTTTCTCCGGTTATATAAGAATAAGGTTGATAATAGAATATGGATGCATGCAAATATCAACTGCTTTATGCAAAAATAAGATAAATATCATCATAATTCTCGTAGTACTTAATCAGTAATAACATGAATTAACCGTTGCTTTGCATAAACTAATCAACTTGTTAGTTTTACAGAAGTTAAAACAAAATTAGAGGAACATAAACTTTAATCAAATAGACCTGGATACGCTATTATTTACAAACAATTGGTCTGAAACATCGTGAGGATAAGTTAGTAATATTCAACCTGACTTTATTCTTGTCAATGCAATAGTATGTTGGTTTATCTAACGTCTCCTCAATTACACTTATTAATATGCACCATGCAACATATCCAGAAATTTTATTGCTCGTATGAACATTGGTCAAGGATTTAGAATTAACCCCTAACGTTGTATTTCATCATTTCTCCAATAATTAGTGCCAAGGTAGCCGCCCTGCAAAATATTTGTTTAGCAAGTTGCTTATATTTTAAAGGCAAATCGTCCAACTGAGTTTATAAACAATGTCTTTACGAGCAAAACAATAATTAATTTGAATTAATTTATTTTAAACTGAAATGATTGTATTAGCTTTCTCATATGTATCGCGTCAGAAATTTTCATGTCTATGACAGACACTTTTCATTTTCATTCATTCCATTTTTTCTTTTGGTTTATACAACACTCCTGCCAGACAAAGACTACTACGTTCATGTGATTCAGATTTTGCATTGCCGTGAAATTGTGGAATGTAATGTGAGTTATTATCTACCAATCCAGTTTAGATGTCTTATACAAATGCTCTTACCAAAATGAAAATTCTAATTTTTCATGAGGTGGTTTACTTACCAAAAAATGTATGTGCAACGTTAGTTGAAAAACGCATATTTCTGTTTATTTATAATGGTACTGTTGTTAATTCCTCGTAAAAATCGTGATGAATCTCAATTATGATAAAATGGTTAATTGTCAACATTAATATCTTCAGAAATTTTTCTTTTCTCCGCCAAAAGAATCTTACTTCATTCTTACTAATTTTTTCATGTTTAATCTTCCCGAGCGTCTTTAGAAGAAACCGTGAGTTTTAATTGCCAGGTTTCAGCCCCCCGGCTGACACCACCCATGCTTGGAAAACCACTTCAATGCTTCATTATTTAAAACTTCATTTATAAAGAAGATGCTCCTCCTATATATAAATGAATGAAAATATGTAAAAAACCCGTAGCAAACAAATAGTTTTAGTTTCTTCATTCACAAACACACTTCATTTAGACGTAAAGAAGGATATACAATTTAGATCTAGAATGAGAAATATGAAAATATACCTTGTAGTAGAAGAACACTTGCAGCTTTTCATTGCAAATCTAATAGGTAAAG
>LJIJ01005794.1:0-10967 GCA_001718145.1 Orchesella cincta
TGGAAATACATTTTTAGTGCAAGCTTCGAAGTACAATACTACGCGTTTCCATTTCGGTCCAGTGTTTCCTTGCTCCAGCTTTTTAAATTCTACAAACAGAGGCATAGCCATTAGCAGGAGACAAAGCCATAGCCAAATCCATACATCGAATATTTTCACCAGTTCCACAAATGCGAGACCAGTTTTTGGTGGTCGAGCACAGCTTACAAATCGTAGGGAGTGAAATTCATCAGGAATGTTAAGCATAAGTCCACTATCTTGCAAGGAAAACTCAGTAGAAAATAACAAATTGGATGAATAGGGGTTTTGCTCTACATTTTGTTGATGTGTGAATTTTCCATTTGAGCAACTGCCCTCGTTGCCTTGAACAATTTGATAGGTGTAGTTTCCCATTATTGAGAGCCAGACATGCGTCAAAGCATGAGCAAATCGGTCTTGCACCTTAAAATAAGGTGTAGTCGCCCAGTAGCCTTTGTGCTCTATATAGTTCTCGCAGAGTTGAAAATGTTTCATAAGATTCATTTCAGTTAGAACCATGCTACCCACAAGTGGGCCGAAGGCCCATGAATTCAGCCAAATGTTATTTAGGTCTTCGTGTATTTCATAAAGATTTCCACTTTTCCATTTCATTATGCTAGTGTCTGATTGCAGCAATGCGCTTGCGTTGAAACGCTGCAAACATTTATTACGTTTTTTGTTACAATTTTACAAAATTTGAGGCACCTTGATATTCGTTATGGTTGCTGATACGTATGATTTTGTTTTAATTCTTGAGGTTTCCATAAGAAAAAACGAGTCATGGGAGAGTCTTAAGTTGTACTTAGAACCAGTGCGGAGAAGCTGATGTTTCCAGACAAACACTTGGTCAATAGTCCAATCTTTTTCATATTTGCTGTCCACCACCCAAACGTGAAAAGCATTCGTTTCTATGTGGACCGTATATTCAAGTTTTGGATTCCAAACAAAAGCTGGTTTATCCTGTACCAAATTTCCGGGAACGCGAAGGACCGACCTATAGACGGTTTTTCATATCCCTTTAACCCATATTTAAAATGTTCAGAGGTGGATACAGTCCTAAAATTAGTTCACAGTTGGATGGTTTAGATCTCATGTTATAAAGGTGACGGTCCAATCCTGTGCAAATTCCCGTGGTATGAGTCACCCACTTTGAAAATGGACAGTCAGGATAATCCAAATCTCTCCCAGTAACGTTGTAATAAATCGGTATCCATCTCAAATACTCAGATAAGCGGCCGCGGGGTGTTCGAAGTAGAGCGGGAATCTGGTTCCGTAATAATATTGGAAACGTGGCTGGATAAATATCTACATTTTGAAAGTTTGTTATGTGGACAAAACAATGGGAGAATTGGAGAAAGATATTCATTTAAGTTATTCAGCAGTGTAGAAAAGCTGCCGTCTGCACAACTTGTGGTGGTGAGATAAATGCTGGTCGGATGAGTATAGATGAGGGATGATAATATCTAATGAAACTCTAATCAGACTAACACTCTCCTAATGACCACGTAGGGTTATCTAACTAATATAGAATGAGTAGCGACAATTAAATAGGAATGGATGTATAAGATCAAATAACTATTTATGCGGAACTACAATTTATTATTATAAATGGGAACTAAAAGAAAGGACTTTATTGAACGTAGAATGGACTCAGAAATGGAAATATACTTTATACAAAATGACAACCAAAACCAATAAGATAAATAAACTACTGAAATAAAAGATGTCATGAGCTAGTAGAGAAGCTACTACTCATGAGAACGACGAAGTAGAAAGTTGATCGGGTCGACGGATCAAGTAGAAGTGATGATGGTTGATACAGAGCTTGTTGGTTTTATCCTTCTTGTCGCTGGACTGCAGTGTCCCAACGCACAGCAAGGAAGATAGTAAAACCATGAGGCGGACTGACCAATAGGATGACTGCTACAGGATGATGATAGTTCAGATCTGAACTATCATCATCATTAGGAACGCGCTACAGATTTGGGGTGATGAGGATCATGCCCACAGAACTCCCCGGGTCAAGGCGAAAGTCCCGAGAGCCATAAAACCTAGAAATATAAACTAAAAAATTTGTTCTTGGGGGAAGACCACGAAGGTCAGAATTAGGGGTAACGGGCTTTTCATCATGTTCATATATATTCAATAATGTACTTATTAATCGCCGGAAGTGGACTAGGTGAAGTTGGCCGACAACACCAAAGTCTAGAACATGAGTGACGTGGGTGGTAGTTCAGGCGGCGGTGGTAACTGAATTGTGAGCTGCTACTACTCAGGTATCCAGTTTTCCACACAGTAGCGATTGCGAAAGCACAAACGTAGGAAGGGTAGCAAATCCTTGGTACGTAAGGCAGGGTCATCGTTGTAACGAACTGGTCTGGTCATTGAAGTGGAGAAAAAAAACTCACGAGAGAAAAAAACTCTGTTGCGACTCGGCATCATCAGTAGGATCGGGATTTGGTATTGGCTCGGCTTATAGAGGGAAAACATTATATACAACATATTGGACTGAGAGTCCATCATTACATATTATTAGCGACATTTTAACGGCATTTTAACGGCTTCTGTATAAATACAATACAATTAATTTCACGGCAAATATAAATTAAATCATAGGATCATAGGAAGTACGGAATCGGATCATCATCATTATTTACACATCAAAAAAAATATATTCGGCTTATCCTGTACTCTTCCTTTGGCGGCGCGACCTGCTCTGCTCGGAACCTCACCCTACAACTCGTCATATCCAAAGCGCGTAATCGACAGAAGATTCACAAGTACTCCGTAGTGAGCTACTTGCAACAAACAATCTCGAAAGACTGGGGGTATATCACGGGCTAAGAAAAAGTTGTGGGTCGACATAAAATAGGTTCTGACAGGCAGTATCGACTAACGGCATAAACATAATAACTAACTAAATTACGGCGGTGAAGAGAATGGGTCCTCACATCAGAAGATTTTTGGTCAAAAGTACTACGCGAAAGAAAAATTTGACGACCAAAATATAACGGCATACGGAGATTATATCAGATTGATACGACTTCTAAAATTAAGGACAAAAGAAACGAAAAAGTACGGTACTAGCACAATGAACAACAGTATTTATAAGAAGTATTCTCCTTTTTAGAAGTAATACTACTACTAGCTGGCGGCGGAAAAGAACGGAAAGGCGACTTGAGAAATGAGTTGCTTACGACAAGATCTAATTAAAAATACCAATAAAAACATTCATCAAATAATAACAAAAAAAATTATGAGCTTTGAGATTGTTACTTCGTGGTGTTAAGATCTACAGGCCATGCTTTAAATGAAAACAAAAGTAATCTACAAAGAAAAATTCAATTAGAAAGGGAAAATGCTGAGAACGGGCTATCAAGTTCAGTTCCAATTCGACAAGGTGAGTTAGAGGTTGAATGATTGGGGACAGAGTACCATAGGGTCTATAGATTGTCTATTAATTGAGTCGACAGATCTATGACATGTGACAGTAGTCAAAACGTACTTGTGCAAACGAAGCCATTAGAGACGGGCTAGGCAAAATACCAAGTATCAACAGCACTGGGGTGACTAACCTCATTGGTGTGCATGTGTTTAGGGGACAGGGATTCTAAGGCTCGTGGGGCTACAAGACGTAAAATACGGGCATGTTCATAAAGAACGTCACAGTCAAACATAAAGGAAAAGGTAACTCTGTTATATGGTCGGGCATAGGTTTCATACACTCAAGTACTCAACAAAGAACGAATATTATGGTCTTGAAAATGAATATCAGCAACAAGAATTATTACTGGGCATAAGCAATGGCAAAGGAATAGCTTGAGGTCTTGGGAAAAAATATTGAACAAAGAAAATTAACATTCTCCAAGTAGTCAGATCTGACTACTTGGGGTTACTTGAAAAGGTCAAAAATAAAGTAATCGGATCATTAAACAAATAAATACAAAGGTGAACAATCTCGCAACTGAAATTAGCATCTGAACTTAATCTTCAACTAAATATTGAGGTCGTATACGGAACATGTTAAAAAGAGAAGGAAAACTAATTTGTATCTTCAACAAAAAAATGATTAGGACTGTAAAGAATAAATGGTCTAAACAAATAGCAGCATAGTGACATGTTTAACGACAAGAGCAATGAACTAAAAAATTACTGAGCTGGACATGTCACTAGCAAACGATTTGTTATTTACGACTACTAAAAATAGCAAGGGACAAATAAAGACTTAAAAAAAATTTGTATAATTTAGAATAGCAACTGTGTAGGTACAAGTCTGGAAAATACGCGTCTGGGATTTGATCATCCAGATGGAGAGGATCGAGAAGGTATGGTCAATGCAAATAAGCAAAGGGGCGACGCACTTTCTACTTTCGGGTAGACACAAAAGCAAAAAATGGTAATTGGGACAAAGAGAATAGATGTGCGATTAGTTATCTTGAAGAGAACGGCACTAGATCATCCAAATGGATCGGATCTGCGCGACCATGACAGACCGTTGATCCTATGTATATTCATAGGCAGCCTAAAGACGTCATTGTGGTTGAAATGAGAAGAAGGGAGAGAAAGATTTCAGTAACTGTATATTATCGACTTAGAGGTAGGTGCTAGTGTCCGAAGAAACTGTGTTCATTGATAGTACACAAGAGTAGTTCCATGACTTACTCTAGTGCTTCCCGACTTATGAATAATTAAGAACGAAAAAGGCCATAAAGATTATTCTAATTCTTAAGAGCAAGATATTGAACTGGAGAATCCAAGGGCATTGGCATTACCCAAGGAATTTAGCGACAAAGAAAGAAATGTTGGACTTATGGTCTGAATAAAATAGGAGTTGCCAACATAATGTAAAAATCGTGAAACATGATTACCAGCTACTTTATGGACAAAAGAAAAGAATGAGGACATCTAAAAATAAAATTCTTGTAATAGGACGAAGTAGCTGGGGTCTAGTTTTTACGTCTGTTTAAAAAAAATTACTGTCTTATAAAATGAACGACTATTTTATGTCATGACCGCTGAGTAATAAATGTCTAAAAACACACGACCGTCGAGGATTCTACTTAGTGTTTCATTCCCTCCTCCAGTCGGATCCGACTGGGGGAGGATACTTTCAGACTTCTTTGATAACGACTAGTATCACGTTGACTTAAAAAAGAATGAGCAAAAAAGAACAAAATATTTGACTGTACGTTTACCAAGATAAAAAATTTAATTAAAAACTAAAAATGAATGAACATGAGGAAAAAATATTGACTGAATCGAATAAATGGCGTTGTTTCCTCAAAAAAAACAAAATTATTATTTAACAAAAATCATTAAAGTAATGGTAAACTAACGAAAAAAAAACGGATATGCTCATTGAAATGACTATGAAAAAGAACTAAAAATGCGTCAACAAAAAATGAAATCAGGATCTGAAGTATCATCAAATCTCCTAACCTATGTGGTTATGTCGGCAAAAGAACGAGTATGAAAAAGAGGAGAAGGAAAGGAATGGATCGAGGAGTTTGACATACCAAAAGAAAAGGTTTAGGGGTCAAGGTTGAGGAGTTTGAGGTTGGTGTCGGTCATAGCGGCGTTTGGACGAGTCGTTGTGGCGGCGGTGGTGGTGATTCCGTGAGCAGAGGAGATCCCGGCGACAAAGAAAAATAAAGAACAAAAAAGTATCGACATATTAGCATCTATCTTTTAAATAACGACAGTAAAAACAAAAATAAAATACTAATTTTAACGACAATGATGATGAAACGAGATACCTCCTGCAAAAAAAAAGATTAAACAAAAAGAAAACAAAATTAGTTTCTGCACCACATAATATTCGGAATCATAAAAAGAAAAATGATCACTTCCACAGAACACGAAAAAATAATTGACTGACCCAAAGTACTGATCAGTACTTTGGGTTACACAAAGAAAAATTACCAAAAAATTTTGAAGATAGTAGAGCTGAGGTAGGGGGTCGAAGTTCATCTCCACCAACTGTGGCTATAGGAAAAGTGCCGTCTGCACCAACTGTGGTGGTGAGATAAATGCTGGTCGGATGAGTATAGATGATGACGGATGATATCCCGATGAAACTTTAATCAGACTAACACTATCCTAATGACCACGTAGGGTTATCTAACTAATTTAGAATGAGTAGCGACAATTAAATAGAATTGAATAGGATGTATAAGATCAATAACTATTTATGCGGAACTACAATTTATTATTATAAATGGGAACTAAAAGGAAAGGACTTTATTGAACGTAGAATGGACTCAGAAAGGAAATATACTTTATACAAAATGGCAACCAATAAACCAAATCAATATAAAATAAACTACTGAAATGAAAGATGTCATGAGCTAGTAGAGAAGCTACTACTCATGAGAGCGACGTCGTAGAAGTGATGATCGTGGCTCGACCGATCAGGTAGAAGTGATGGTTGATACAGTTGGTTTTATCCTTCTTGTCGTTGGACTGCGCAGTGTCCCAACGCACAGCAAGGAGATAGTAAACCATGAGGCGGACTGACCCAATAGGAAGACTGCTACAGGATGATGATAGTTCAGATTCTGAACTAATCATCATCATTAGGAACGCGCTACAGATTTGGGGTGATGAGGGATCATGCCACAACAGGAAAACAAATTTGTAGCATGGAGTACCTGTACTCGTGTATCTTTTTGTAATGCCGCTTTTTCATCAAGTGTAAGCCTTTTGTAAGCTTGGGTTTTCTTAATAAGTTTATAAAATGAACCGATGTCAAAACTTTTCAACTGTATAATTTACCTGCCTTGCTGCAGTATGTAGAAATATTGAAATTAAGAAGTAGACTATACAAAAAAATTTCTGTCTCATCTTGTCAACAATAAATTATGGTGTCTAGAACCGTTCAAAACGTTAACGAAAGACTACCTATTGTATCTTAGTTTGCTGGATAAAATGAATAGTAAACTTAAGTATTTCTAAAACTTGTAACGTTTTAAGAGCTTTTGATTTTAAAGGTAGAACAATTTGATTGAAATTTGTAATTTTTTAACGAGATTTAATTTAAAAGTTTAGATAAACTAGTTTTACATGTAGCAAACATTTAGCAGCTGTTTTTGTATTGAATCTTTATATAGACTTGCTGCGACTGTAATAAAATGACTAAGAATTGGATCAAACTGCCCATTGCAACTAAATGCTTTCCTTTCACCGTCAACCTACAATCTGGCGTCCAACATGATACCACTCGAGTGATGGTTATTGCATGTTAGATCCTTGCACGAACTTATTCATCATATTTCTGACCAGTTTTCCCAATGTTTAAATCGATAAAAGGCGTGTATGCTGGGCACCGAAGAGCCGTGGTTTGAAACGGATTCCAGGTTTTAGCAGCCAGAAAACAGGTGTCTAGACAGAAATATACGCCTACATTTAAAACGTCCTGTATTTTTGCTTCGTATTATTCCATGGTAATCCATACACGAATTCAAGTAATTTAGCTAGTTATACATGCCCCTTTGGAAAAAGGCAGAACTTGTTTTTCCCATTTTTCCCCAAGGAAGAACAACGTTCCGTAATACATCTACACACGATACCGCTTACGAATTATGTATATGAACAATCGTTTACTCTATATAGTCGAAAGGTGTGTCTTTGCTATATATTTTCTTATTTTTATTAAATTTAAATATTTGTGCATAGTTTTATGCATAAAAATTTGAAGACACATAGGCCTGTAGATGATACATTGTGTAACAACATAGAAATGTTTTTGCTTGAACCAAGGATTCATAACAGCCTGAGTAGTTTATTCTGAAATTGAATTTTAGATGACCTTTGACAATATAATATTTAAAAATGTACGACTATACTTCCAGTTTATAGAAGCATATGCATTTATATTGGATCTTTTAACGATTCTTAATCACTACTGAATCTATTAAAAAACGTTACTAGGCTAATCCATTGTAGAAATATTACAAGTTTCAAAAATTTCAAAATTTCTCCAGCCTTTCTGCTTTAAAGAAATTGTGTATTTAATATCTTACGCCAAAACGGCACTGGTATTTTGATATATTATTATTTTCATGTCCAATAAAAAGAATCAAACATGATACGCACATGCGGAAGAAGTAGAACAAATAACCATCAATATTTTTCCAAACAGTGCCGGCAACTTTATTGTCTCGGTTTGAAGATTTTCAAAATTCTCTTTGTTTTACTAGTATCATGCAAACGTCCCCCATACCTAACGTCAAATCAGTGTTAACTCGTTTCATTCTACTTCATTTAATAAAGCCGTAAAGTTAAGGGGTTTCCTAACCAAACTTGTCAACATAAACATAGTGCCTGTAACCAAATTCCTTTACCAGCCTTACCGTGGGTTCGTACAATGCTCGATGATCTCGAGACTATGCATTTTCTGCCACTTGTTGCATAAATTGTCTCAATGGTAATAATTTATTACTAATAAACTTGAAAAAGTTTAAGGATTTTTTCAGATATGGTATGGTGACCTTCAACTCATAAGCTACTTTCAATGTGTCCAGGGTCGAAGGTAGTATTTAGATTTAGACAATTTAGAAGAAGATAAAGTTTTTAGGTTGAGGATAATAATTTAGATCGTCGATCCTCACATGTCTCTATTTTGTAATTTTGTGGGCTCTTCAAAAGCCCTATATTGTGCAAAATAATGCGATTTATAGCAAGCAATTAATAAAATCAAAGCAACGTTCGTGCATTATAATATAATTATTAGATATAATTTAATAATTTACAACCATTCAACGGCTTCCATTGGGATCTCTTTTTACCTGAGCTTCATGTGTTTTGAAGCATATTCTGATTAGCAAAGTATTTGGGCAGATTGTGTGCAAGCAGGTGGTATGTGAAGCTTGATTGCATAAATTGTTCGCAAGTATATATTTTGAGGCTAATTAAGTAATCAATGTCGGTCTGCCAATAAGGTTTCGGAAATCGTTTTTGTATCTTGTTTCCACTCTCGTTGGTAGACAATTTGCCCTGTAATTTGTTTAGAAATAAGGCGCTAAATCCTGTCGAGAACTCATTTGTTCTAGACTTTAAATTTTATAAGGTGAGCAAAATACCGCCAGTTAAAGCTCAAATTTATCTTTGCCGTAGGGAAACAAATTGAATATTATGTGATATCTAGTTTACTGGTATAAGCATTTAAAGACAGGATATTGGGATCCTTATCTGAGAGGAGGTAGAACAAAAAAGTAGAAACCCTATTTGAAACACAAAAAAATTATTGCAATTTAAAATCGAAAGCAGCTCTTAATATTTATGACAATCTGGTGGTTTGCTACGAATATAATAAAAGCACGAAATGGAAAGTAGAGTAGACAAAAATTTAGTCCTTTTTTCATATTTTACGATAAAACACGTCTCAACGAAAAATAGCAAGCAGACACAGCTATCCATTTAGATTCATTTTGTTAAGCTAGTTATTAATAATAACTTCTTATTACAAAACGTTAGTTTCCACTGATTGCAATCAGTCGTTAAATACGAAAACCCTTTAACCAGTGTTGTAAAAATCCAAAAAATGCAATATTTTAGCTATTTATCCCAAATTATTATTTTCTCAGTTTTTTACTTGGAAACCATGGCTGATTCCTGTGAGTGGGGTATATGCACTAGCTGGGTACGATCCAGCAAATATAAAACTGGGTCTTTTCAAGAACTACTAAAACAGAGCCAAGCGTACAAAAAAATGAGCTCAAAAGAAAAAAGTTTCTACTTAAACAACACACCAGCTGGAAATTTGTTCCTGTTTCAAATTTAAACCAGCTTCTTTCCCCATTTGCCAATTGCTTTGTCCACCTCACAAACTTTCAAAATGTTGACATTGTTGCACCAAGTTTTCCTATCGTAATGCAGCAAAACACACCAGCATTATTGAAGTCTAGTTCAACAGAGCGGTTTAAATGGGTACCAAAAGGACTAAATTTGACCAGCATAAATATTAAACATTACGATTGTCCATTTTCAAATTTTCTTAAAGCTGGCCAGCAATTTTGTCTGAATACAGTGACCGATAAATACTACATGAACACAAGAGGCTGGGTCTGCGAGCTCTCGGTGCTTCTTTATCCACCCTTGTTTGTCTTTAAAAATCTTGGGAGTGTCGAAGTCAAAAGGAAACTCGATTTAAAACTCCCACAAATATGGTTTAGGCACCATAAAAAAGAAATTTCAAAAGAAGATTATAATGTGGAAACGAATGTATTTCATCTTTGGATTATGGACAGCCTCTATGAAAGATGGGAAGTTGATCATTTTCACAATTGGAAGAAACACATCTCCCGTTTTCCTCACCATCTTACTCACCTTTCACATGACACTTTCACATTCATGGAAACGCTGAGGTACAGCAAAGGACTACATGAATTCGCTGCTATTGTTGCAATAAAAGTTCCATTTTTATGTCAACGGCTACAGCTCGGAAATAGCAATGAAATGATGCCTTGTCAAACTGCTCCTAGTTTTTACCAAGTAAAGATGGAAATATGGGGAAAAGGAAATTTGTTTAAAATTCATGAGGAGCTTTACCATCAATGGCAGAACACAATGTCAATTCCTACAAATCTGTTAACAGGCTCCACGTTTACTGAAATGAATTTTGAAAAACATTTTGCCTTCTGTGAAAATTATATTGAGCATAAACGTCATTGGGTGAACCTTCCCTTTTCTAGAATTCACGACAGAGTGGTCCATGCATTGGTTCATGTTTGGCTGTCAATAATGGCAAACTACACATACGTTACATTTGAGCCGGGCACAAAACGCGATCGTAGAACAATAATTTGCTCCAATGGAAAATGGCAATTTTTGGTAAGAAATCAAGAATACAACGTATTTAAAACCAAAATAGAAACAGCAACTGAGCTGAATTTGAAGGGACAATTCTGTCATATTTCAAATCCCGGATTCAATCAATTCACTACGATTTG
>LJIJ01005795.1:0-10965 GCA_001718145.1 Orchesella cincta
AAGCCAACCCTTCTCGCATTGATTGGACCGGTATCCTAGCTGCTCTTTTAGTGATTGTGTTCATAATCCCTGCCCCGATTATGGCTTTATTTGCATGCTTTCATAACATGGATCCGTATTTTACCTTTTCCAAATTCTTCTCTCTAAAACACTAGCACACTCCATAGAAATATTTGCACTAAGGGCTCTGCTAATGTTTACAGTTTATTACGAATATGTGAGATGTGCTTACATGTTATGCCTTATTCCTCTATTTTCACGAAATATTATACATGAACTTCACGTTTTAGGTCAAAGTCGCATGGTTCATAGAAATGCTACAGTATATGGCCAAATTCAAGTATTATTTAAAACTCTGCACAACTTTTTAAAGTTGGAAGTATTATGGCGATGGGCTGGGTCCCAATTCTTCTTATGCCCAGAGGCAGTGGTCATAATCATTGCAGCAGGGACAAATTTCCCATGGTTATTACTGCGTTCTTTATCGCGGCCTTTAATGTTAGCACTTTGGTTGTTTTTATGTACGCAAAATGGTCAGCAAGGTTTGTGAGGCGAGTCAAGAATTGGTTCATAGCTGTCGTAAACAATTGAATATAGACCTGCAAAGAAATGGGCGAGTGACAAGGTGATGTCAAAGGTATTGCGGCGAAAGACAGGAGTCAGGATTATATTATGGAGATGGGCGTCATTGGAATTTAGCGTAGTTCACACCGGTAGAGTATCGTTTGTTTTGCTCAATAATATAGTTAACTTTACTGATGTTGTAGCTTATTGTATTGTATAACTTATAGATAATTGTATTGATGCGATTGTGTTATATGCACTTTAAGTTTACATATTACCTGTTATTAGGTTCACTTGTGTGATAAAATTTATTTTGGAATCATTTTTTGCAGTTTTTAGTGCTTGTTAACCTATACTATTGTTATTAGTCATTTTTACAGTTTCCAAGCAGAAAAAGTCTAATTTATACGCAATGTGCAATACAGACTTATAATTTGGTCTGCTTTAGTTTTAACTATTACTACTCGAATGTTTGCAAACCCTGAGAATAACTTTATTATTACAGATATTATATATAACGATTATATAGATAATCATAAATACTTGTCATTCTTATTCAGTTTGCCGTGAAGTTCATCGATATCAGTGAGCATCTCCATGAGCTTATATAACAAATATAAGGTACATATTTTGGCCAACTGTAATATATGAAATAAACATGAATTTATGATCAAATATGACAAGGGTTGCGTATGATGTTCTGTGAGCGTTCTTTGTAAGCATGAGTTTAAAAAACTCAACTATTTACGATTTTTGAGAGTAGTAGGACTTGACATAAACGTGAATTAAGATTAAGTCAAGTTTTCACATGTACAAACTTATTGTCAGTTGACCCTCGTGATTGCTTTGCATGCTACCAACCTATTTAAAGCTTGTGTTTTGTAGTCAAAACTCTCCCGTCCAAAACTTTTTTATACAGGTCACACATTATTTATGAAATGTTTGAACTTTTTCCTAGTGGAAATGGGATGCTGGAATTCGTTTGAGAATGGAAACCTAGTTTGTGATGCAAAGTAGAAATAAAAATAAGATGCCGTTGCCAGTTTCCAATTGACCACTAACTTATTCAATATGCAAGATTAAGTTCTTGGCGTTTAGGTTGCCTTTCTAAGCAAGCCACAACGCCGAATGATTCTGTCCAATTCAGATTCATCGCACATCGGCAGAATTCCATTAATATTGTTTTCTTCAAAACTGAGGAGATGAGTTAGTTGAAACAAATGACAGACTGCTATATTATTAAAAATGAAAAATAATAGGTTCCAGTGCAAAGTTATAAAAAAACGAAAATATGGTTTAATAATTCATAAAAAGCACTCCAATTAACATATATAGCAATCCGCCTTATGAAACTTCACAAGTCAATACAAAAAGTTTTAAAAAAACAAAAAGCATTACCAACTATCTTTGTTTAAATGTGTTGTTCAAAGTTCGTTTCTCGTTCAAGCTTTGAATCCCAGCTCTGGATGAAAATACTCCATGGTTTATCATAGACTGGGGTTTCAGCGTCAACCCACACACTCCACAGGTGGCTCCATTTCTACTTTGGTGCAGTTTGATTATGCTCATCCCTATCTCACAAAGAAAGTTTCCTCCACAACGGCCCACACTTCCAGTAGTGTGTGTAATTTCCACGCCAATTTATATGTTGAACCCCTATCTTTTCCCGTGGAAAGTGGTGGCGCTCTTCATGCGTTTTCATCATCTCAGAATCCAACGAACCAGTCACAACCCAGCAAAAACGCCAAGCAACTTCAACATGATTGAGGTTCACGTGCTCTTCAATTTCCTGCAGCTTGAAGAATTCGGCTGGAACACTTTCTACATTCGTATTTGAAATGTATTCCTGCTTAAAAAGCGTATAGTTTGTTTGACTCATCCACGAAAAAGTTGGAACGGAGGGCCCACTCATTCAACTTCAGACTATTTCCGAATGCCATTTTTCATTGTGATCGCATATATTTTCAACTCGCCAGCCGCAAACCAGCAAACAACGCCTTGCAAACGTGAGTGTTTCCGCGGTGTGAAGTTGAAAATTCTTCGGAGCTCTTGCTTATCTGGCTTTATCACTGCAGAACAATCTTTGCATTTGTAGTGACAATTGCCACCCCAGATTCTCGTAGGGTTTATAAGAACCAGGACAGCCGCGCATTCTATGCTTGCGTGGTGAAAACGGTTCCTCTTCCGAACGGAAATTCCACAGTAAATACAACCACTTGTTTTCTACCACCTCTATTATGCCTGGAACGGTGCTTCTCTATTTCATTACTTTTCACTTTAGCAGGACATTTGCTGCATTCGTAAAAAGTGTCACCTGACGCATCCATTGTTTTTAAGGTCAGCAAAATTAGGATTATAAGGTATGTATGTTTGATTTCTCCACTCGTCTCCCATGCCCGTTTCCTGTTGACGTGAACAACCTGGGGTAATCGAGTTCAAGTTAATTGGTGCATGATCTGCAGCTTGGGAACTTTGTTGGTGGAGTTGATAATGATAACGGACTTTCATCCAAATCTCAATTGGTTCTCATCAGAATCTGTGCTTCATTCATTTTTTCCTTGTTGGAGGTTTTGTGCAGGAGGAGAAATTCTCCTCAATTTAATATTTCTATTGAGTTACTTTCATTGGGAATGACATCAAAATAACTTCCATTCTATTTGAATGCTCAGGGCCGTCAATGGACATTTCTGGGATAGTTTCTCTATGAGTCCATCTGGAATGATAGGTTGGTTTGAAGAAGATGAATGATGTTGAGGATTGCTTCTGAGCTTTGAAACATTTTTCTGTTTATTCTGCATTGCGCCGGGCTCGTTTTCTTTTGGAAACAGGCCCTGCACCCTGATAGTTCGGGTCATGCTTCTTTGCCTTTTTGTTTGCTTCTCTTGCTTCACAAGAACGGTTGGACCTTCCTCGACAATCATCTGGTTATTGACATCCACCTCCTCCCTTCGTTTATCAGAAAACACTTGTTTCTTGAGCGCTTCAAAACCTATAATATTCGGGGGAAATTAATAAATTAGGATTTTGAAAATGTTTTTGAATATAAACTATACAAAATGCTGATGTTAATAATTTACCGATTAATGCCTCATCTCTAATCTTCTTCCATATTCCAAAATGCTCCAAATCCATCTCAGGCCAGCATCTCGACTGCTCACAAAAATAGACTCTTCAGCCCAATTTTAAGACTTTGCACCCTTTCCCCATTTTGCAATCTGTTTTCGTGCTTCGTTATACAGTTCAACAAAAACTTTACACTCTACACACACATCCAACCAAAACTCTGGGTGAAATTGACCTTCAAATTCACCCAGAAGTCGTGCACAAGTTTCACCCCCCACATCAAGAATATTTCGTATAAATATTCATTGATTTTAACTGTCTCTCCAAAATGAAATCATCACTTGAAAACATGAGGCTCTATTCCCTCTTTATTCTGATCAACTTGCCATGATCAATCGCAAAAATTGGGGACACTCCGCAGCACAAAAAATACAGTGGGATTTTGACGTCTTAAAGGTCATGGAATTTGGTTCACTGTCATTCTCACCACCATTATCTTCAACATTTAAATTAATAGTTTCCATTTTTAAAACAAAAAAGAGACAAAAAACAACAACACTTGAATTGACGAGGGAAATATTTACTGAAACATATCAGAGTAGGAGAGAAAGAGAAGTGCAATGGGAACCTGTTGATGATGATGATTTTGAAAGAAAACCTGTTCCACCAAACCAATGCTAGGTTCTTTTGCTCTACTTTTGTAAATAAGAGGATCGTTAGTGTAGCAGTGGCCCAGTAAACCCTTTTCCAAAAATTATAGACAGTTGTTCATCGTAGGTAAAATGATTGTAAATTTCAACCATGGGCTCTAAAATGACTACATTGTGACCAAAATCATATCTCATACAAATTTGGCTTCGGTCCGGATAAACGCTTGAAAATATGTATTTACATACGAAAAACAACTTGCTAATAAATTAATTTGGAAAAGGGTACTTGGGCACTGGTACATAAACGTCCTTTCCTCTTACAAAAAGTAGAGCAAAAGAACCTAGCATTGGTTTGGTCCAGAAAGGGAACAGGTTTTCTTCAAAAACATCATCATCACAGGTCCCCATTGTACTTCTCTTTCTTCCTACTACTGATATGTTTCAGTAAATATTTCCCTCGTCAATTCAAGTGTTGTTGTTTGTTTTGCTCTCATTTTGTTGTAAAAATGGAAACTGTTAATTTAAATGTTGAAGATAATGGTGGTGAGAATGACAGTGAACCAATTCCATGACCTTTAAGACGTCAAAATCCCACTGTATTTTTGTGCTGCGGAGTGTCCACCAATTTTTGGCGATTGATCATGGCAATTTGATCAGAATAAAGAGGGAAATAGAGCCTCATGTTTTCAGTGATGATTTCATTTTGGAGAGACAGTTAAAATCAATGAATATTATACGAAATATTCTTGATGTGGGGTGAAACTTGTGCACGACTTCTGGGTGAATTTGAAGGTCAATTTCACCAGAGTTTTGGTTGGATGTGTGTGTAGAGTGTAAAGTTTTGTTGAACTGTATAACGAAGCACGAAAAACAGATTGCAAAATGGGAAAAGGAGGTGCAAAAGTCTTAAAATTGGCTGAAGAGTCTCATTTTTGTGAGCAGTCGAGATGCTGGCCTGAGATGGATTTAGAGCATTTTGGAATATGGAAAAAAATTAGAGATGAGGCATTAATCGTAAATTGTTATTCAGCATTTATGTATAGTTTCAATCCAAAAACATTTCAAAATCATAATTTATTGTTTTCCCGAATATTATAATAGGTTTTGAAGCGCCTCAAGAAACAAGTGAGGTTCCTGATAACGAAGGGGAGGAGGTGGATGTCAATAAGCAGATGATTGTGAGGAAGGTCCAACCGTTCTTGTGAAGCAAGAGAAGCAAACAAAAAGCAAAGAAGTATGACCCGAACTATCAGGGTAGCAGGGCTGTTCCCAAAAAGAAAACGAGCCGGCGCAATGCAGATAAATAGAAAAAAATGAAAATGTTCAAAGCTTCAGAAGCAATCCTCAACATCATCATCTTCTTCAAACCAATCTATCATCCAGATGGGACTCAAGAAACTATCCCAGAAATGTCCATTGACGGCCCTGAGCATTCAAATAGAATGGAAGTTATTAGTATTCCCAATGGCAGTAACTCAATAGAAGATATTAAAATTGAGGAGAATGTTTCTCCTTCTGCACAAAACCTCCAACAAGGAAACGAAATGAATGAAAGCTCAGATTCTGATGAGAATCCAATTGAGCAAGATTTGGATGAAAGCCCGTTATCATTATCAACTCCAACAACAAGTTTCCAAGCTGCAGATCATGCACCAATTAAATTGAACTCGATTACCCCAGGTTGTTCACGTCAACAGGAAACGGACATGGACGTACAAAATATAAGGGAAGAGCGGAGAAATCGCATACACGTACCTTATAATCCTAATTTGCGACTTTACAAGAACAACGGATCCTTCAGGTGACACTTTTTACGAATGCAGCAAATGTCCTGCTAAAGTTAAAAGAAATGAAATAGAAGCACCGTTCCAGCATAATAGAGGTGGTAGAAAACAAGTTGACTGTATTTACTGTGGAATTTCCGTTCGGAAAGAGGACCGTTTTCACCACCGCAACATAGAATGCCGCAACTGTCCTGGGTTCTTATACACGCTACGAAAGAATCTGGGGTGGTAAATTGTCACTACAAATGCAAGGATTGTTCTGCACTGATAAAACCAGATAAGCAGGAGCTCCGAAACATTTTCAACTTCATACCGAGAAACACTCACGTTTGCAAGGCGTTGTTTTGCCTGGTTTGCGGCTGGCGAGTTGAAAATATTTGCGATCACAATGAAAAATGGCATTCGGAAAGTAGTCTTAAGTTGAATGAGTGGGCCCTCCGTCCAAACTTTTGGGTTGTGGACGGGTCAAACCAAAACTATACGCTTTTTAAGCAGGAACATTTCAAAATACGAATGTAGAAAGTGTCCAGCCAAATTCTTCAAGCTGCAGGAAATTGAAGAGCACGTGAACCTCAATCATGTTGAAGGGATGATGGCGTTTTTTGCTGGAGTTGTGACTGGTTCGTTGGTTCTGGATGATGAAAAGCGCATGAAGAGCGCCACCACTTTCCACGGGAAAAAGATAGGGTTTCAACATACAAATTGGCGTGGAAATACACAGATACTGGAAGTGTGGCCGTGTGGAGGAAACTTTCTTTGTGAAGATAGGGATGAGCATATAAAACTGCACAAAGTGAAATGGAGCCACCTGTGGAGTGTGTGGGTTGACGCTGAAACCCCAGTCTATGATAAACCACTGGAGTATTTTCATCCAGAGCTGGGATTCAAAGCTTGAACGAGAACGAATTGATTTGATCTGCAACACATTTAAAAACAAAGATTGTTGGTAATGCTTTTTGTTTTGTAAACTTTTTGTATTGGACTTGAGACGTTTGTATAAAGGCGGAATGCTATATATGTTAATTGGAGTACTTTTTTTATGAATTATTAAACCATATTTTTCGTTTTTTATAACTTTGCACTGGAACCTATTATTTTTATTTTAAATAATATATAGCATACTGTCATTTGTCCCAACTAACTCATCTCTCAGTTTTGAAGAAAACAATATTATAATGGAATTCTGCGATGAACGATGAATGAATTGGACAAATCATTAGCGTTATGGCTTGCTTAGAAAGGCAACCTAAACGCAAGATCTTAATCTGCATATTGAATAGTTAGTGTTAATAAACTGCAGCATCTTATTTTTAAATTTACTTTGCATCACAACTAGGTTTCCATACTCAAACGAATTCCAGCATCCCATTTCCACTAGGAAAAAGTTCACATTTCATAAATAATGTTGCTCTGTATAAAAAGTTTTGGACGGAGAGTTTGACTACAAAACACAAGCTTTAAATAGGTTGGTAGCCTGCAGGCAATCACGCGGTCAACTGACAATAAGTTGTACATTTGAAAACTTGACTTAATCTAATTCACGTTTATGATCAAGTCCTACTACTTTTACTTTGTTACTTTCATATATTACAGTTGGGCAAAATATTACTTATATTGTTATATAAGCTCATGGAGATACTCACTGAATTCTAACCTATCGATGAACTTCACGGCAAACTGAATAGAATGACAAGTATTATGATTATCTATATATCGTTATATATAATACTGTAATAATAAAGTTATTCTCAGGGTTTGCAAACGTTCAAGTAGTAATAGTTAAAACTAAAGCAGACCAAATTATAAGTATGTATTGCACATTGCGTATAAGTTAGACTTTCTGCTTGGAAACTGTAAAAATGACTAATAACAATAGTATAGGTAACAAGCACTAAAAACTGCAAAAAATGATTACAAAAAAATTTTATCACACAAGTGAACCTAATAACAGGTAATATGTAAAACTTTAAAGTGCATTATAATTATCGATGTTATTAATTACTTTTAAGTTATACATATTACCTTTATTAGGTTCACTTGTGTGTGATAAAATTTATTTTGTAATCATTTTTGCAGTTTTTAGTGCTTGTTAACCTATACTATTGTTATTAGTCATTTTTACAGTTCCAAGCAGAAAAGTCTAACTTATACGCAATGTGCAATACATATTATATTTGGTCTGCTTTAGTTTTAACTATTACTACTTGAACGTTTGCAAACCCTGAGAATAACTTTATTATTACAGATTTATATAACGATTATATAGATAATCATAATACTTGTCATTCTTATTCGTTTGCCGTGAAGTTCATCGATAGGTTAGAATTCAGTGAGTATCTCCATGAGCTTATATAACAAATATAACGGTACATATTTTGCCCAACTGTAATATATGAAAGTAAACAAAGTTAAAGTAGTAGGACTTGATCATAAACGTGAATTAAGATTAAGTCAAGTTTTCATATGTACAAACTTATTGTCAGTTGACCGCGTGATTGCTCTGCAGGCTACCAACCTATTTAAAGCTTGTGTTTGTAGTCAAAAACTCTCCGTCCAAAACTTTATACGGAGCACACATTATTTATGAAATGCTTGAACTTTTCCTAGTGGAAATGGGATGCTGGGAATTCGTTTGAGTATGGAAACCTATTGTGATGCAGTAGAAATTATAAAAATAAGATGCGTTTGCCAGTTTTTTATTAACCACTAACTATTCAATATGCAAGATTAAGATCTGTGTTGAGGTTGCATTTCTAAGCAAGCCATAACGCCTAATGATTTGTCCAATTCAGATTCATCGTTCATCGCAGAATTCCATTTAATATTGTTTTCTTCAAAACTGAGGAGATGAGTTAGTTGACTACAATGACAGTACGCTAATTATTAAAAAATAATGAAATAAAATAAAATAAATAGGTTCAAGTGCAAGTTATAAAAAACGAAAATATGGTTTAATAATTCATAAAGAGTACTCCAATTAACATAATATAGCATTCCGCCTTTATACAAACGTCTCAAGTCCAATACAAAAAGTTTACAAAACAAAAAGCATTACCAACAATCTTTGTTTTTAAATGTGTTGCAAGATCAAAGCTCGTTTTGGTTTCTCGTTCAAGCTTCGAATCCCTGCTCTGGATGAAAATACTCCAAGTGGTTTATCATAGACTGGGGTTTCAGCGTCAACCCACACACTCCACAGTGGCTTATTGTCACTTTGGTGCAGTTTTATATGCTCATCTCTATCTTCACAAAGAAGTTTCTCCACACGGCCCACACTTCCAGTAATCTGTGTATTTCCACGCCAATTTGTATGTTGAAACTCTATCTTTTTCCGTGGAAAGTGGTGGCGCTCTTCATGTGCTTTCATCATCCCAGAACAACGAACCAGTCACAACTCCAGCAAAAACGCCGTCATCCCTTCAACATGATTGAGGTTCACGTGCTCTTCAATTTCCTGCAGCTTGAAGAATTTGGCAGGACACTTTCTACATTCGTATTTTGAAATGTATTCCTGCTTTAAATCGTATAGTTTTGGTTTGACCCGTCCACGACCCAAAAGTTTGGACGGAGGGCCCACTCATTCAACTTCAGACTACTTTCGAATGCCATTTTTCATTGTGGTCGCAAATATTTTCAACTCGCCAGCTGCAAACCAGGCAAATAACACCTTGCAAACGTTATTGTTTCTCGGTATGAAGTTGAAAATGTTTCGAGCTCCTGCTATCTGGCTTTTATCAGTGCAGAACAATCCTTGCATTTGTAGTGACAGTTTACGACCCCAGATTCTTTGTAGCGTGTATAAGAACCAGGACAGTTGCGCAGTCTATGTTGCGGTGGTGAAAACGTCCTCTTTCCGAATGAAATTCCACATAAAATACAGTCAACTTGTTTTTCTACCACCTCTATTATGCCTAGAACGGTGCTTCTCTTCATTTCTTTTCACTTTAGCAGGTTCGTAGAAAGTTTCACCTGAAGGATCCATTGTTCTTGTAAAGTCTGCAAAATTAGGTTATAAGGTATGTGTATGCGATTTCTCCGCTCTTCCCTTATATTTTGTACGTCCATGTCCGTTTCCTGTTGACGTGCAACTTGGGGTAATCGAGTTCAAGTTAATTGGGCATGATCTGCAGCTTGAGAACTTGTTGGTGGAGTTGATAATGAATAACGGACTTTCATCCAAATCTTGCTCAATTGGTTCTCATTAGAATCTGAGCTTCATTCATTTCGTTTCCTTGTTGGAGGTTTTGTGCAGGAGGAAACATTCTCCTCAATTTTAATATCTTCTTTTGAGTTACTGCCATTGGGAATGGCATTACTAATAACTTCCACTCTATTTGAAATGCTCAGGGCCGTCAATGGATATTTCTGGTTGATAGATTGGTTTGAAGAAGATGATAATGATGTTGAGGATTGCTTCTGAGCTTCTGAAACAATTTCATTTTGTTTGTGTGCATTGCGCCGGGCTCGTTTTCTTTTGGGAACAGGCCCTGCTACCTGATAGTTCGGGTCATGCTTCTTTGACTTTTGTTTGCTTCTTCTTGCTTCACAAGAACGTTGGACCTTCCTCCACAATCATCTGCTTATTGACATCAACATCCTCCACTTCGTTATCAGGAACCTTGTTTTCTTGAGGCGCTCACCTATAAATATTCGGGGGAAATTAATAAATTATGAATTTGAAAAGTATTGGGATTCAAACTTATAAATACTGATGTTAACAATTTACCCATTAATGCCTCATCTCTAATCTTTTCCCATATTCCAAAGTCTCTGAATCCATCTCAGGCCGGCATCTCGATTGCTCACAAAAATGAGACTCTTCAGCCCAATTTTAAGACTTTTCACCTTCTTTTCCCATTTTGCAATCTGTTTTCGTGCTTCGTTATACAGTTCAACAAATATTT
>LJIJ01005796.1:0-10962 GCA_001718145.1 Orchesella cincta
CCACTCACCAGTACAGAACGTCTAAAACTACAACGCCGAGTCTATCCGTCCAGAACCTGTTGGAAAAGTAGCTGCATGTAAGGATATTATAAGCAACTATTTAAACACATTGGCGCATTTGGGCTCTGAATATATTTGCTAGCTACATTTGTTATAATGCAGGAGCTCAAAAGGATGATGATCGATCGTTGATACACCATCGCTATACTAAATGGAATATTCAATATCAAGCTCTGTTCTTAAAATTTCATCATGTTGAAGTATGAAATATGAAGCATTTAATTGATGCATGTATCGATACAGTTTCAATAAAGTTCTCTCAACAATGTAAATAGTATCGCTTCAAAGTATTTTCATTTGATCAGACTGGTGCCAGCACCCAGTGAAACTTTAATGTATAGAATAGCATTACGTTTCCGGTAGTTTGCTCGTTTCTATTCAAATAAAAATTGGAATAGTCAGACTAATGAAGTGAAGGGGAGACTCGCTCTCTGGTAAACCTTTCAGAAAGGGCGATCCCTTTTACTCAGCTTGTACAAAGGCTTAAATATTTCCGCATCACATGACATTTCCTAGACGGCTGTAAATTACGCATCCCTGCGCCTGTACGATTCTGTTTAATGCCTTTAAACATGTCAATCATTTGCAGTCATCGACCTGAGAACATTGCCCAAACTACACGAAGGATCCTTCCTACATTTTCCAGTAATCGGTAAAGCCAAAGCCATCCAAGTGGAAGTGCCCATTCAGACCATGCATTGCATATTATGATGGAGCGTGTGTTGGTTGGAGCCTGTGAACTGTGTCGAGTTAAAATAATTGCATCAAACCAAATTTCCTAACAATTGTGATAAAACAACGGTGACATTATGTCAACTATCAATTGCATTTAAGACTTATCGCTTTTAGACGGTGATGTTCATCAATTCAAGAAGAATAAAGAGAAAGTTTGGGGATGCGCTTGGGAATTTTGCGCTTTTGTGTCAGTTTGCCCTTATGACATTTTGCGCTTGTAACTATTTGCATTTTTGGTACTCATACTCACGAAACTTATGAAATCAATAGAGCGTCTTACACAGATTCGGTACATTCACGCTGGTTACCAAATATAAAAATAAGTATGTACAGCTTTAAGTTTTAAAACGTAAAAGTGTTTCGTTCTTAATGTTTCATTATCAATCAAATACTGCATTCAAATCCTAACCTACCAAAAATTCCACCTTTATCCTGGTTCTATCTGTCACATTTTTGTTTCTTAACCAAAACATAACCTAAATAATGTTTTAAATGAATGTCTCATAATAAAGAAGGCATGGAATCCTGACCAAGTAGCGCGCAAGAATATGTATCAATTTTTGGAATATAATTATAAAGTACGCAGAAAAGTACTTCCTAATACATTAGCACTATAAACTATAAGTACAATTTAAAAAGTGAAGTATAAAAACCTTGCTTAAACAAATTCGATGAAAAAACTTACACTCACATTCCCAATCACCTCCAACTAATGACATGTCAGGAATGGACATGGAAATGGGCAACCAATAATACAAGACCAAAAGTGCAAATAGTTACAAGCGCAAAATGTCATAAGGGCAAATTGACACAAAAAACGTAAAATTCCCAAGCCACTAAATGACAGAAGCGCAAAGTTCCAAACGCGCAAGATGTTCCAAGCGCAAAGTTCCACAAGCGCAAAAGACCTCAAGCGCAAAATTCCCTAGCGAGTTTCGCCGGTAACCGATTCAGATGAACTTCGTTTCACTGTGCAGTTACAATGCGAATTTGCCTTTAAAATGAAATGCACAGAATCGTGAAGTGTTATAGTACAGGCAGCATTTAAGGGCCAATGTTGAGTTGCATAAGCGTTGAATCTCGCCAGTTTCCTGCAATTAAAATAATGTTTTGAATGTTTAATGCATTCGATCTTAAGAATCAATGCAAAAGGGCAATCTGTGTTTTCTCTCATTTTCCGATTCCCACGTTACTAAAACTTATTGACCGATGCATGCAAAAAATGTTCACCAAGCCGACTTACAGCACAAGTAAATATTACGGGGGGTGTTTGCGTCAAGAACACTCATGTTGCATTAATAGCTCGCAATATTTGCTTATCAATTTATTGAGTGAATTATTTGTTATCTGCTTCGACCCTCCTCTCATCTTGATTTGCATTCATTCCCCATCTCGTTTTCGTTAACATTCCATTCACGAGCTGCCAGCTTTGCATGTTTATTCATTCATTCGTCATCAGCATCCATAAGCAAGTCAATAAAAAACTAAAATGGGTACTGTACATCTGTTCATATATGCATAACATCAAAAGAGCCTCTGGTTGTATTCTGAGATGCGAAGCAAAAAAACGTAAAGGGCAAAGTCAATTCATCAACATGCTTTGCGCTGCTCAAAAAATAGTTCGGTTTTATCCCCTGCTTGTTAATAACTGTCAGTAAGGCCCCTGAGAAGTAGAGTTCTCTCTTAATATGTGAAAACGACATCAAAATAATTTTCAGTTGCTGTTAGTTAGCGCCCCTTCTTGTTTGTCATAAAATGTCTAAAATTACACGTGAAATATAGTTCGTATATATAGTATAGTGCTGGTTTGTTACCTAAAAGATAAATAAATACAAAAGACATCACGTGGAAACGAATTTTTAAAAATCTTCCTGAGCACACCTCGATAGTACTTGGCCTGCGTCATCTTGAACATTCAGCTAATGAGAGCGAGCAGCTAATGGGGAAACAGTGTCCTTTGAAGAGTGAAAACCTGGTGACGTGTTATGAGTAATTTAGTACACTTCCAAATTTTCCAGAGGTTTTAAAGGTAGTTTAATCTGGAATTCGGGATGTTCATTGTCACTTTTGACAAAGTTAACTAAAATGGAAACTGTGCCTGAAAAAGCATTAAAAAGACACGAGGGCCGATGGCATCGTATGCTTACTTCGTCAAGCATTGTCGTGAACAGTATAAGGGTCAATCCTGTCGTTTGCTGATCTTACTAAAGAATGTTCAGAAAAGTGGAAGGTGAGGTGCAAAAATTTCATTTAATCCATCAACTCATGTGCGATTAAAATGATAATACATTTCCCCTTTTTTTTCATGAAACTTGTTTCAGGGTCTTTCGAGGAGGAACGAAAGGTGTTCAAAGATATGGCCGCCCAAGACAACAAAGATATAAAGTTAAAAAAAGAAGTTTCTGGAGGCAAGGAGGAGTCGGCTACCGTTCTAAAGAGAACATGTCGAAAACGCAGCGCTCTACCAACAACGCCGGTGAACCTCTCTCGGCTACTCTGTCGTTGCGCGTGACGAGGCCGAGTGAAGCTTAAGGTGGCGATCCAAATGTTTGCTTGTGCACGCGAAAACCAGGAGTAGCCGAGAGAGGTTTCACCGGCGTTGTTGGTAGAGCGCTGCGTTTTTCGACATGCTCTTTTAGAACGGTAGCCGACTCCTCCTTGCCCAGAAACTTCTTTTTTTCAACTTTATATCTTTTGTTGTCTTGGGCGGCCATATCTTTGAACACCTTTCGTTCCTCCTCGGAAAGACCCTGAAACAAGTTTCATGAAAAAAGGGGAATGTATTATCATTTTATTCAGCACATGAGTTGATGGATTAAATGAAATTTTTGCACCTCACCTTCCACTTTTCTGAACATTCTTTAGTAAGATCAGCAAAACGACAGGATTGACCCTTATACTGTTCACGACAATGCTTCACAAGTAAGCATACGATGCCATCGGCCCTCGTGGTCTTTTTAATGCTTTTTCAGGCACAGTTTCCATTTTAGTTAACTTTGTCAAAAGTGACAATGAACATCCGAATTCCAGATTAAACTACCTTTAAAAATCCTGGAAATTTTGGAAGTGTACTAAATTACTCATAACACGTCACCAGGTTTTCACTCTTCAAAGGACACTGTTTCCCCATTAGCTGCTCGCTCTCATTACCTTTGAATATGTTCAAGATGACGCAGCCAAGTACTATCGAGTGTGCTCAGGTAAGATTTTTAAAAATTCGTTTCCAGCTGTTAGTTGTCTTTTTGTATTTATTTATCTTTATAGGTAACAAACCAGCACTATACTATATATACGAACTATATTTCACGTGTAATTTTAGACATTTTATGACAAACAAGAAGGGAGCTAACTAACAAGCAACTGAAAATTATTTGATGTCGTTTTCACATATTAAGAAGAGAACTCTTCCTTCTCAGCCTTACTGAACAGTTATAAACAAGCAGGGGATAAAACCGAACTATTTTTTGAGAGCGCAAAGCATGTTGATGATTGACTTTGCCCTTTACGTTCTTTTCATGCTTCGCATCTCAGAATACAACCAGAGCTCTTTTGATGTTATGCATATATGAACAGATGTACAGTGCCCAGTTAGTTTTATGAACTTGCTATGGATGCTGATGGACGAATGAATGAATAAACATGCAAAGCTGGCAGCTCGTGAATGGAATGTTAAACGAAAACGAGATGGGGAATGTATGCAAATCAAGATGAGAGGAGGGTCTAAGCAGATAACAAATAATTCACTCAATAAATTGATAAGCAAATATTGCGAGCTATTAATGCAACATGAGTGTTCTTGACGCAAACACACCCCGTAATATCTTACTTGTGCTGTAAGTCGGCTTGGTGAACATATTTGCATGCATGGGTCTATAAGTTTTAGGTAACGTGGAAATCGGAAAATGAGAGAACACACAGATTGCCCTTTAGCCTTGATCTTAAGATCGAATGCATTAAACATTCAAAAACATATATTTTAATTGTAGGAAACTGCGAGATTCAACGCTTATGCAACTCAACATTGGCCCTTAAATGCTCTTGTACTATAACACGAGTTCTGTGAATACATTTTAAAGGCAAATTCGCATTGTAACTGCACAGTGAAACGAAGTTCATCTGAATCGGTTACCGGCGAAACGCGCTAGGGAACTTTGCGCTTGGAACATTTTACGCGTTTGGAACTTTGCGCTTATATCATTTAGCGCTTGGGAATTTTACGTTTTGTGTCAATTTGCCCTTATGACATTTTGCGCTTGTAACTATTTGCACTTTTGGTCTTGTATTATCGGTTGCCCATTTCCATGTCCATTCCTGACATGTTATTAGTTGGAGTCGTGATTGGGAATGTGAGGGTAAGTTTTTCATCGAATTTGTTTAAGCAAGGTTTTTATACTTCACTTTTTAAATTGGTACTTATAGTTTATAGTGCTAATTTATTAGGAAGTACTTTTCTGCGTACTTTATAATTATATTCCAAAATTGATATATATTCTTCGCGCTACTGGTCAGGATTCCAAGCGCTTCTTATTATGAGACATTCATTTAAAACATTAGGTTAGGTTATGTTTGGTTAAGAAAACAAAAATGTGACAGATAGAACCAGGATAAAGGTGAAATTTTTGGTAGGTTAGGATTTGAATGCAGTTTTTGATTGATAATGAAACATTAAGAACGAAACACTTTTACGTTTAAAACTTAAAGCTGTACATACTTATTTTATATTTGGTAACCAGCGTGAATGTACCGAGTCTGTGGTAAGACGCTCTATTGATTTCATAAGTTTCATGAGTATGAGTACCAAAAATGCAAATAGTTACAAGCGCAAAATGTCATAAGGGCAAATTGACACAAAGCGCAAAAATTCCCAAGCGCATCCCCAAACTTTCTCTTTATTCTTCTTGAATTGATGAACATCACCGTCTAAAAGCCGATAAGTCTTAATTGCAATTGATAGTTGACATAATGTCACCGTTGTTTTATCACAATTGTTAGGAAATTTGGTTTGATGCAATTATTTTAACTCGACACAGTCACAGGCTCCAACCAACACACGCTCCATCATAATATGCATGGTCTGAATGGGCACTTCCACTTGGATGGCTTTGGCTTTACCGATTACTGGAAAATGTAGGAAGGATCCTTCGTGTAGTTTGGGCAATGTTCTCAGGTCGATGACTGCAAATGATTGACATGTTTAAAGCATTAAACAGAATCGTACAGGCGCAGGATGCGTAATTTACAGCCGTCTAGGAAATGTCATGTGATGCGGAAATATTTAAGCCTTTGTACAAGCTGAGTAAAAGGGATCGCCCTTTCTGAAAGGTTTACCAGAGCGAGTCTCCCCTTCACTTCATTAGTCTGACTATTCCAATTTTTATTTGAATAGAAACGAGCAAACTACCGGAAACGTAATGCTATTCCATACATTAAAGTTTCACTGGGTGCTGGCACCAGTCTGATCAAATGAAAATACTTTGAAGCGATACTATTTACATTATTGTGAGAACTTTATTGAAACTGTATCGATACATGCATCAATTAAATGCTGCATATTTCATACTTTAACATGATGAAATTTTAAGAAACAGAGCTTGATATTGAATATTCCCATTTGTTACGATGGTGTATCAACGATCATCATCATCCTTGAGCTCCTGCATTATAACAAATGTAGCTACAAAATATATTCAGAGCCCAAATGCCCAATGTGTTTACATAGTTGCTTATAATATCCTTACAAGCACTACTTTTCCAACAGGTTCTGGACGGGATAGACTCGGCGTTGTAGTTTTAAGACGTTCTGTGCTGGTGACGGTGGTGGTAAGAAAATCATGAACGGTTCTTCCTCTTTGATCCGCTGCTGGCAATAGTTCCATGGTTGTTTCTAATCCAGAAAATATGTTAGCATGCTCAGCCTTTATACAATTGGCCATAATATCCCATGATGTCTGAATGAAAGTGAATCCTCAGTAACGAACACCTGTAATTATAACCTTATTGTTTTGCAGGCATCTCAAACATTAATACCGGCTCAAATACATTCCTTTGAAAAGAGCTCTCATATCCAAAATTTCCAGGAGGAAAGAAACGCGCAACAATTGCCACATTTCCATTCCCCTCATCCACCAGTTTGGTAATGCCCATGCTCTTCGTCTCGTTCCAAACCAGTTGGGAAAACTGAGCAGTTTTGGGTTGAAAACTGGGGTTGGTGAAATTATGGCTAACTGCTTCGCAATACCAATTCATGACAGCTGTTGTGGCAGTTACGTTTCCGGTGCCAACAAACACTGCCTCTCCTTCCGACTTTGGGTGGGCAAACCAGGGTTTAAGGAGGTGGTCCTTTTTCGCTTTCTTAAGAATACGGTTGCACCATTTCACCGCGCTCTTAGTTAGCTTCGAAGACCAATATAACTCTATTTTGATAAGTGGCCACCACAACCATTCCCATTGCAAAACAGTAACTAAATATACCTCAGCATTTAGTCGGAGTTCCGGCACCTGGTGTATCTCACGAAGCTTGTTCACCAGCTCCAGACCTTCCAATTCAATGTTGGGGGATGTGGTTTCAATTATCTAACATGAAATGAGCAGTTTAGCAGAACACAAATTGAATGTTTGAGAATCTTACCGGATATCTTACTCGACTGGCACTAATGGTTGTTATAATGCTTAATATCAAGAGCAATCGAACAGGAAGAACATGCATATTCTTTCGGCAGACTCAAAGGCAGTCAATCATGCACAAAATCTTAGAGCGTGCAGAAATAACTGATGAAGAAAACCTTGTTCATGCACTTAATCAATTCTAAAGCTCCGCGTTATTTGGTGCATGTATATCGGAATCGTACGCACGTCGCTAGATAATGATCGTACTTTGTGTTCCGCTTAGACAGAAAGAAGAATTAATCATGTCATTACTGCATTCCATTGGTCATAAAATGTGACGGTGCTTTGCTCACAATAATTACTAATCTAAAATAGTACTATGATAATCTAGCGATGGACTACGCTTACAAATTTCCTTGTAATAATCTATCAGTAGTAAATGTTAACGAGAAACTACAACGAACATTTGAAAGTAATTTCTATTTCCTTGAAATATCAGATTAGTAATTATGTGAGCAAAGCACCGTCACATTTTATGACCAATGGAATGCAGTAATGACATGATTAATTCTTCTTTCTGTCTAAGCGGAACACAAAGTACGATCATTATCTAGCGACGTGCGTACGATTCCGATATACATGCACCAAATTAACGGGTGTTAGAATTGATTAAGTGCATGAACAAGGTTTCTTCATCCAGTTATTTCTGCACGCTCTAAGATTTTGTGCATGATTGACTGCTTTGAGTCTGGAAAGAATATGCATGTTCTTCCTGTTCGATTGCTCTTGATATTAAGCATTATAACAACCATTAGTGCCAGTCGAGTAAGATATCCGATAAGATTCTCAAACATTCAATTTGTGTTCTGCTAAACTGCTCATTTCATGTTAGATAATTGAAACCACATCCCCCAACATTGAATTGGAAGGCCTGGAGCTGGTGAACAAGCTTCGTGAGATACACCAGGTGCCGGAACTCCGACTAAATGCTGAGGTATATTTAGTTACTGTTTTGCAATGGAATGGTTGTGGTGGCCACTTATCAAATAGAGTTATATTGGTCTTCGAAGCTAACTAAGAGCGCGGTGAAATGGTGCAACCGTATTCTTAAGAAAGCGAAAAAGGACCACCTCCTTAAACCCTGGTTTGCCCACCCAAAGTCGGAAGGAGAGGCAGGTGTTTGTTGGCACGGAAACGTAACTGCCACAACAGCTGTCATGAATTGGTATTGCGAAGCAGTTAGCCATAATTTCACCAACGCCCAGTTTTCAACCCAAAACTGCTCAGTTTTCCCAACTGGTTTGGAACGAGACGAAGAGCATGGGCATTACCAAAGTGGTGGATGAGGGGAATGGAAATGTGGCAATTGTTGCGCGTTTCTTTCCTCCTGGAAATTTTGGATATGAGAGCTCTTTTCAAAGGAATGTATTTGAGCCGGTATTAATGTTTGAGATGCCTGCAAAACAATAAGGTTATAATTACAGGTGTTCGTTACTGAGGATTCACTTTCATTCAGACATCATGGGATATTATGGCCAATTGTATAAAGGCTGAGCATGCTAACATATTTTCTGGATTAGAAACAACCATGGAACTATTGCCAGCAGCGGATCAAAGAGGAAGAACCGTTCATGATTTTCTTACCACCACCGTCACCAGTACAGAACGTCTTAAAACTACAACGCCGAGTCTATCCGTCCAGAACGCTGTTGGAAAAGTAGTGCATGTAAGGATATTATAAGCAACTATTAAACACATTGGGCATTTGGGCTCTGAATATATTTTGTAGCTACATTTGTTATAATGCAGGAGCTCAAGGATGATGATGATCGTTGATACACCATCGTAACAAATGGGAATATTCAATATCAAGCTCTGTTTCTTAAAATTTCATCATGTTAAGTATGAAATATGAGCATTTAATTGATGCATGTATCGATACAGTTTCAATAAAGTTCTCTCAATAATGTAAATAGTATCGCTTCAAAGTATTTTCATTTGATCAGACTGGTGCCAGCACCCCAGTGAAACTTTAATGTATGGAATAGCATTACGTTTCCGGTAGTTTGCTCGTTTCTATTCAAATAAATTGGAATAGTCAGACTAATGAAGTGAAGGGGAGACTCGCTCTGGTAAACCTTTCAGAAAGGGCGATCCCTTTTACTCAGCTTGTACAAAGGCTTAAATATTTCCGCATCACATGACATTTCCTAGACGGCTGTAAATTACGCATCCCTGCGCCTGTACGATTCTGTTTAATGCCTTTAAACATGTCAATCATTTGCAGTCATCGACCTGAGAACATTGCCCAAACTACACGAAGGATCCTTCCTACATTTTCCCAGTAATCGGTAAAGCCAAAGCCATCCAAGTGGAAGTGCCCCATTCAGACGCATGCATATTATGATGGAGCGTGTGTTGGTTGGAGCCTGTGACTGTGTCGAGTTAAAATAATTGCATCAAACCAAATTTCCTAACAATTGTGATAAAACAACGGTGACATTATGTCAACTATCAATTGCAATTAAAGACTTATCGGTTTTAGACGGTGATGTTCATCAATTCAAGAAGAATAAAGAGAAAGTTTGGGGATGCGCTTGGGAATTTTGCGCTTGTGTCAATTTGCCCTTATGACATTTTTGCGCTTGTAACTATTTGCATTTTGGTACTCATACTCATGAAACTTATGAAATCAATAGAGCGTCTTACCACAGATCGGTACATTCACGCTGGTTTACCAAATATAAAATAAGTATGTACAGCTTTAAAGTTTTAAACGTAAAAGTGTTTCGTTCTTAATGTTTCATTATCAATCAAAAACTGCATTCAAATCCTAACCTACCCAAAAATTCCACTTTATCCTGGTTCTATCTGTCACATTTTTGTTTTCTTAACAAAATAACCTAACCTAATGTTTTAAATGAATGTCTCATAATAAAGAAGGCGTTGGAATCCTGACCCAGTAGCGCGAAGAATATATATCAATTTTGGAATATAATTATAAAGTACGCAGAAAAGTACTTCCTAATAAATTAGCACTATAAACTATAAGTACAATTTAAAAAGTGAAGTATAAAAACCTTGCTTAAACAAATTCGATGAAAAACTTACCCTCACATTCCCAATCACGACTCCAACTAATAACATGTCAGGAATGGACATGGAAATGGGCAACCGAATAATACAAGACCAAAAGTGCAAATAGTTACAGGCGCAAAATGTCATAAGGGCAAATTGACACAAAACGTAAAATTCGCCAAGCGCTAAATGATATAAGCGCAAAGTTCCAAACGCGTAAAATGTTCCAAGCGCAAAGTTCCCCTAGCGCGTTTCGCCGGTACGCGATTCAGATGAACTTCGTTTCACTGTGCAGTTACAATGCGAATTTGCCTTTAAAATGTATTCACAGAACTCGTGTTATAGTACAAGAGCATTTAAGGGCCAATGTTGAGTTGCATAAGCGTTGAATCTCGGCAGTTTCCTACAATTAAAATATATGTTTTTGAATGTTTAATGCATTGCGATCTTAAGATCAAGGCTAAAAGGCAATCTGTGTGTTTC